>OVAX01001113.1:0-53592 GCA_900406405.1 Lepidium africanum
TTTACAACGAATTAGCAACGAAAAAAGGCGTTGCAAATCTGTTTTTTTGTTGTAGTGAAACATCAATCCTGCAGATTTTCCCAGAAGAGAATTGGATGTTGACTGCTTATGGTATAGGTTTAGTGGGGTCAATGATACTAAACACTCGAGCAATCTCTAAATTCGACATATTCGCAGTAGTGTGATGAAGATGCAATGGTTTGCCTATCATCCCTGCAATGTGTTCAAGAGCCTGAGTAGAGAAGTATTCTGGAGGTACATTTCGAAATTCCAGCCACACTGGTACAGTGGTGAGAATTGGTATTACGGGTTCAACTCCGGGTTCCTACTTACCTGCGAACATATATTGATTTTGGATATGCCACATCCCTTGAGCTAAAACTCTTTGTCGAGTAATCGTCGAGGGTATTCAAATCAGAAAGGATTGTTCTGATAACTTGGAAACAGTGATGTCACGAAGTTTTCTGCTCCAAATACTATTGATTATAGCGTGGAGGGCTCCAGGAGAAGGAGCATTGCCGTGAAATTGGGCTAAGATAAAGTTTTCCCATCTACTCTTATGTTTGGTGACCACTTTGTCAGACATTTTGATACAAAGTTCACCAGAATCTAGAATGAAGGGCTCACCTCTTTGCTACATTTTAGTACCAGAGGTGGTTACAAGGTCTGCCCAGCTCGGAATACAGACATTTGTAACGGATGGCGAAACTTCTCGCTCATTAGGGTTAGCAGAGTCCTGAATGATTTCAGTTGTGCTAGCTTATGGGAGGATAGAGGTTTTCACGTCTGTAGAAGGAGGAGTTAAGCTCTTAGTCACCGGAGGACCCGGATCTGACGACGGAGGAGGACCCTCAGGAGGAGGGATGGATGAGGGGAGAGCTAAAGAGGACTCATCTGGCTTCGGTTTTTTCGGGTGTGGAGGCTTTTCACAGGGTGAGTTCTTTTTGTTGACCATTGGGTTTGCCGAGTTGGCGGTCAGGGACCAACGCTGGTGAGGATCTGGGTTTAGGAGGAGATAATCGCACGAAAAATCGCCTGCACGATTACCGATGCTTTTTTTATTGCATAACATTTTACGAAACCTTAACCTTGGACCTAAATAAGGACTAAACCGGGGCTAATAAACTATCTAAACCGATAAACTACAACCCAACCAACCAGAACCCATATAAGACAAAAAGTAGAGAACGAGAAAGAGAAGTCACCGGAGAGTGACTTCAATGCCGGCAATACCACCAGCTACCTCCATCAACGTGGTTCAAACAAACCGAAACCGAGCACTCACCGCCGTAAAGAAACATCGGAGAAGCCTCGACATCGGTGGAGATAGGAAAGCTCTACGACATCTTCAAAACGAAAACCACACGTCCAGATCTGAAATCACTGGTGGGTCTTATGACTAGACTGTAACCAAGGGAGAGACGGCGCTGTTGCTGTAGAAGCCACCGGCCACCGACCGCGGCCCTGTAAGACAAAATACGTCGACGAAGCCCTAATAGATTTGAGAGAGAAATGCTACAGTGCCAAATGAAAGAGAATGGTATGTTTCAAGGTTTTTATTATTACATTATATAAAAAGTTTGAATATATGTCGGTTAATAATTATTAGAAAAATTAGATAGATCTTATGCAGTTTAGATAAATGGCTTTTAGCCTAGTGGCATGTGGTAAGTCCACTAAAGGCAAGTGCACTTGTTGGTTTAAAATTATAACCAATTGTTGGTTTACAACAAAACCATAATAATCCAGTAATTTGTGTAATTAGACCAATTTCGTATAATATATGTAGAATTCGATAGTCACTATCTAATTTTAGGTGTAATTAGACCTTGCATGCATACTTTAGATGGAATTAGACCGAGAGTCTAAGTATAGGTTAATATGTTGTTATATCGAAGCTTTGAAGTGGAAATAGACCGTCGACCCAAATATTTTTGAGTAAACTCTTTAAGCATTGCAATAATACACATGAAGCCATCGCCATTCAAAATTGCATATTGCATGCAACTCACAACTACTTTTTCGTTTTTTTAATATCAAAGCATAATATAGCGAGTATAAATGTAATTTTCTTAGCATTTGTTTTTTTAACAATAAGTGAAATAAATTTGATAAGATTGCGTTCAACAAGCATGAAGAATATTAGACAGGTCAAATGCAGTTTAAACAGATAAAAAGATCTCTAAAAAGATTGCTATTTACGAACAAAGTAGAGAGAGCAAGAAGAATTAGGTCTTGTGTGTGTGTATGTATAACGTATAAGAAGATCGCATGGAATAAATACGACATTCATCCTGTAAATCAAACACACAATCTAATTAAAACATTTAATTACGCCATATTTTTTCTTAACTGTTAAAATATTATCTCTACTTCCAAAATAGTAAAGAGTTAACAATAATAATTAATGGGAAACGTAATTTGTATTAAGATCATGGGCCTCTGTGTCGACGGAAACAGAAGCAGCCTTGTTGTTGGTCCGGAGGAATCATTCCTCCGCCTTTAGAAGTATCAATAGTCTCCAACATCGTCACCACTTCCTCCATCTCCGGCCGCTTCTCCGGATTCGCATCCCAACATCTCTTCATGACATTGGCAAAAGAACTCGGACAACATCTGGGTATCTCCGGTCTCAAATTCTAGTTTATGATACTCTAAGCTATTAGATGGTAATATATGAAAGTGTAACGAAAAGGATAAAAAGGTAATTTAGAAAGACCTGGCGGACGACGGCCGACGTGACTTCGGAGAAACTGAGGTCGGGATAAGGCATGTCACAACAATAAATCTCCCATAGACATATTCCAAAGCTATAAACATCGCACTTTCGGTTATAGGGACTTCCATTTAAAACCTCTGGAGCCATGTAGCCCAAGGTTCCAGTCTCCCCGGTCATGTCGTTAGGATTTGAGGCCTCAAGACGAGCCACACCGAAATCTGCAATCTTTAAAGTACGAGACTTGTCCAAAAGCATGTTCTCTGTTTTCACGTCTCTATGCACAATCTTTTCCGAGTGCAAGTAACTCAACCTAACATCATATATCAGTAGACATTAGTCATTAATTCGTATAAGAAACACTAATATCTTTCTAGTTCGTGTAGGTAGACACATAACATATTATAGTTTGTGTAGCTGACTATAAGATGGTTAAACCGGAACCAATTATAGAAATGTAAATGTACCCGCGAGCAAGATCGAGAGAGAGTTGGATAACGACTTTAAAAGCGAGTTTGCGACGGCGAGTTTTGATGAGGAAAGACTTAAGAGCACCACCGGGACAATACTCAACCACGACGCAACAAACGTTACTTGGCATTCCCATTTGTCCGTTTTCTGTCTGTATGCTCATCTCCGATGTCCCCATCGCCGCTCCTATGAACTATTATTATATAATAACTCAATTAGATAGGCATGTTTCTATTACTATGTTAGCATGATATCAACTTAAATTCTATAAGAAATCATGAGCTTCCAACATATCTAAACTTGAAGTTTGTAAGACTAGACATCCACGAGTATATATTACAATCAGATTTGACCTAAGCTATGTAAGAAAGCCAATTGACAATAAATGAAGTTGTCCATGAATTTTTTATATCGAAATCTTCAACTTTCTTTCTATGTGGGATATTCTAATACGTTAAAGTGTTTAGAAAGTACCTTGGTGACATTGGGATGGTCAAGCTTATGCCAAACGGCAACTTCTTGAGTGAAGGCAGCTCTAAGCGAAGCTATCTCTGCGTCTGATCTGTGCCCTTCTTCTCCCCAGTCTAGTAATTTCACTGTTTTTTTTTTTCACACGTATGAGTTATAAAAGATAAAAAATATTTTGTTGACATTTTTGAACTTTTTGTTTAAAAAGAAGAAGCCGTGTGCATGCAATGCGTGGTTATACACATATGGTGAGTCAAAAAATTTGTAGCGTAGTTCACATATTTTCACGGGTTTCCTATTATATTATTAATATAAAAGTTCTTTTTAAAATTATGAAAATCAACTTTTCATATTAGCTTTTATTTATTTATTTATATCTTATAACTAATTAATACGGCAGCCTACACATATTTCGCTAATAGCAAAACATTGATGTGTACATATTAAACAGATTACCAATACTACTAAACTCCAAATTTTCGATTAAACTACTATTTGCATGTTTGTTTACTTGATTAAGAAATCTAAGGAATCAATTTTCCACAAATTTTTGACCATTTAGTTCTATTTAGAAATAATTTTGTACTGCTCTAAATTATTTGACCAAAAGAGGATAGATATATATATATATATATATAAATGAAAAATGAATTTCCTATAGAATAAAAACAAAATGTTATGAATGATGAAAGAGAGAGAGAGATTGTACCGGCGACATCTTGACCATCATAGATACCTCTATGAACAGTACCAAAAGTACCACGAGCAATCACACTTTTGATAATAAGCTTAGAAGGATCAATCTCCCACTCTCTCCTCGACCTAGCTACGTAGTTGTTGTTGCTTCTGCTATTGTTGTTGATGCTGTTATTGCTATATCCACCACCAAGAAGAGGTCTCTGAAACACAAGTTGTCGATGTCCGAAATCGTTCTGGTTATGTCTTGTATTATTAACGTTATCTTCACCATCACTTAAACTCTTCCTCTTCTCCATAGTCCATGCTCTGCTTAAGTGTTTCTGCAATTGCTCATCTAGACTCTTTAAATCTATTTGATCTGCTCTCACGTATCCTACTCCTCCTCCTCCTCCTCCTCCACTCTCCGCCTTGTCCTTCATTTTCTCCGACCAAACCAAAACCTTTTTAAAATGGTTTTATTGTTCTTTCGTTACTAACTTGGGGTTGTGAATTGTGATTGGAGTTGAGAAGAGAAAAGCAAAAAATGGGGAAGTTGTGTTTGTGTTAATTGCAACAAACAACTAAAGAAGAGACGCTCTCTTCTCTATTCATTGAGACTTCTCTGAATACATTTAAGAAAAAACACAAACAAACGATAACACGTGACCACATGGGGTGTCTCTAAGCGGCTAAGAGTCGACGTGTGTCGGCTCCACTTCTCACAACTCTCCTTTTGGATCATTATCTCTTTTTCTCCATCCAAATTTATTATGTATATATAAATCGAGTAATCCGATCGATTAAACATTATAAATCGAGTAATCCGATTAAACGGAAATATCATCAATATCAAAAAGTTTGAATCAAAATATTTTTTTTCTCGAACTAGTTCAACAAATCTACATTACTACTTCCCCTATACTAGTTATTTTATTAGTAACAACATGATTCTTAATTGATAGTATATAAAAAAAAAATCAATGAGTTCATGAATTCATGGGAATCTTGGTAACTTTGCTACCTTTCTGTAAAGGTTTTAGCCTTTTCGTTTTGTGGGTTTAATATGTCGTCTTCAAAATTATTTTTCCTTCATTCTTATAAGTTTATTTGGCTTATAATTCTAGTATATCGTAATTTTAGTATAGACATATTCTTCAAATACAAGTTTTGCTAAATTTGCATATACTGTATGAGTATGTAAGAACCTTACGTTATATTGTCTAGCGATGCTAGTCTAAAGTTTATATATCAAAATTATTAAACTTTATTCCAAATTTGAGTATGTTTGCATGGACCATTGTCATATGTTTTTCTTGTTTTTTAAGTAGTAATCTTCCTAACAGTAAATAAAGTGAACAAACATAAGATTCAACTCATGTTTTCTAATACTATTACTTGAGTAATTTCTTAATGTTGACATATATAGTTAGTTGAGTAAAGTGTGAAAGTAGATTGGGATAAGAAAAAGAGAAGGCTGCAGCAGAGTTGCATGGACAGGCATGCACGTGAAATCTTTGACCGACTTCAATTCATGTGACCCAAAACCGAGATAAAGTGTCTTATGCACCACTCTATATGCACTCAGCACATATACTAGCTACAATACGTCCATTTTGTTTAGTATTTTATATTTTTAATAGAACTTTTCTACAAAAACTTTATTTATTAAATAATGCTTTCGAATTTTATTCACAAATAAATATAATTCACATATTTACCAAAAATGGGTATATAAACCAAAAAATATAAATCAATAAACTACCCATATAGACACAAAAATGAGTGAAAAATAATCTTCCAAAGGGTATAGTACACATATTGACCACAAGTTAGTATATAAACTAAAAATATAAATTATCAAAATTAAGCATAGAATTGAGTGAAAATTATTTTGTGAATGCTAAAGTCCAGAGATTTACTAAAAATATGTTTATAAGCAAAAATGAAAAATCTATAAATTATTAAAAATAAGCATTAAATAGAGGGAAAATAATTTTTGAGAAGACTATAGTCCACATATTTACCAAAATATATTTATAAGCAAATAAAATCTACCGTATGTATTACCAAAAATAAACATAAAATAGAAAGGCTGAGTTGCTTTCAGTTTGGTGGTTAGGATGATCTAGCTAAAGGTTTCGTACCATGATTTGATTCTTACCCGCTACATTATGGTAGGTTAAAAAATGAATTTTATGTCTTGTGGATCTAATGACAAAAAAAAACATAAAATAGAGTGAGAATGATTTTTTGTGAGGGCTTTTTAGTCAACAAAATTTCCAAAAAATATGTTTATAAACAAAAAAGATTATAAAATGTAGAAATTACTTAAATAGTAAAAATGGAATGAAAATCATTTTTCATAAATCTATGATTTTGATATATCTGTGGAGTATAGCCTTCTGATTCTACTCTATTGTATGTTTATTTTCGGTAAATGTCTGGAATATAGACTTCACATAATCACTCTACCATAGACTTCATTCCATTTCATTCTTATTACTCCCAAATTTGTTTTTTCATATTTTAAATAAAACCAAAAGACGATTTGCATGCAATTTTAATATTTAATTATTAAATATAATGGGGATGCATGGTTTTATGATGAAACAACAAAGATGATGCTATTGAGATGTGAATGTGAAAAGGCTTCATGAAAGAGATCCTACTGCAGCTTCCAATGTAGTATGGTAGCCACATCTTTAACCTACCAAACAACATACAAAATACAAATCAAACCATAAATACAACCAATCTGATACACGTACATACATGACCATAAACATATAATCACAATTCTTCATTATTTATAAAATCGCCAAAGATCTATGTGTTTCCTTTTTTCTTTTATTTATATGAAGAAAGTTGGTAGATAAGAAGAGAAAGAGAGAACTCATCACAATCAAAGCGAGATTACAAATTACATTAGGAGTAGATATATGTGATAATTATATATATGATGATGAAGGATGGTCATGATGATGATGATGATGGATTGGTTCATACAGAGCTAGTTGCGGAGAGGCCAAATTCAAGTCCCCAAAGCTCAAAAGCACCCTTGATGAAGTCATAGTAACCTCCCTTCAATGCTAATGTTCCCTTCACAAGTCCTTCTCTCACAAATGGATAAGTCAACAGATTTGCTAGGGACACATTCACTGCCTCCTGCATTCATCAATATATAGATTTGTATTACAAATAACATTCCATTACATACACATAATTTGATTACAGAATGAAGAATATATACCCTTTCACATCGACCACATTGCTCTTCAAAGGGCGAGCCATTAAGTTCTGCTAGAACCTTGTTCTTTGCTGGCAAACAGATTTTGACCCAGTCCTCTATGAAGTCACTGCAATTTACATCATATGTAATCTCATTAAAATATATATTTATTTATATTTGAATTTATATAAACAAGATATAAGGATATTTATTATACGTGGAGTTGTTGCCATCTAATGGGAAAGACATAAGTCCCTTGATGCCACCACATGCACTGTGTCCAATCACCACAATGTTCTCCACCTACATTCATTAATTAATCCAATTTTAAAAGATATATATATATCAATTACATGTTCTTTAAGAATATTACTTCTCAATTTTTTAATAAATTTTATACTTTCCAATTATATCACTATCTATACCTTAAGGTGCAAGACTGCGTATTCAATGGCTGCTCCAACTCCACAGTATTTCTCCTACAAATTTAACAAAGAAGTCAATATTACGATCTATGCGTATATATAGAGAAAGAGAGAGTTTGATTAACAAGTAAATGTTGATATAGACCGACCTTGTCATAAGGAGGAACCATGTTGGCGATGTTACGGACCATGAAGGCATCACCTGGCTGAAAGTTCAGAATGTGTGATGGGCACACTCTTGAGTCCGAACAAGCAAACACCATGTACTGCAACCACCATTCCATTATTCATTAATTTTTATAACTTTTTTAATTAAATGTTTAATTCTAATTAACCATATTATAAAATATATTCTTTTTATTATATACCTTAGGACTTTGACCCTTTGCGAGCTCACTGTGTAAAGCCGGGTTGGTCCTGCGAATTACAATATTGATATGAAGTAGTTAAAATCTAGACTAGTTTAATTGCTCATATAATTTGTTAGCTAGAAAAACAAAAGATATAAAAAGAATTACTCGTATTTCTCCTTTTTGAAAGTGATGAAACCCTGCTTCATGTTTTCGACGGGACAAAAGTCTTTCTTGTCGGCAGTACCTGTCTTAAGCTCTGCTGTGATCTGCTCCACCTTCGCAGCCGCTACTGTATTTAGCTCTTCCTTCTCACTGCCCATTTTTTAAATAATTAGTAGCTAATACGAGAATATGTTACTTAATTAATTAGTAAAAAATGTTTTAGTCTTTTCTTCTAAATCCAATCAAAGGTGAATATATGAGAAGAAAAAAGGTATATATTTTACTAACATAACGAGCTTCTTGAGAGCTTCAATGGCCTCGTTGTATGATTCGCTTCCCATCTCTTCTGTCTGCAAGTTTGTTCACCAATAAGTTTATAAGTATTTAATATTCCGAGAGAGTGAGTCTTGTCGTTGAAACTACAATCAACCTGTTTAAAAGCTACATGATTCGTTTGAGATCGGTAATGTGGTTAATACATAGGAGCCGAATTGGTAGATTGAATTAATATAAATGTAGATGGTGACTTGATTAACACTATGCTCCACACGCTCTCGATCATATGGTATATGCATGCACACGTATGAGTTTCTAAATCACGTGGATCCTACTTACGTCCCAACTTCCAATTTTAATATTTTTGGAATATCAAGATTATTCTTTTCAACATAGTATTTTTTTTTAAACCGAAATGTTCTGGTTTCTAGGAGACCGCCAGCTCCGATTAGGAAAGATTTTGCATTATCCTCTACAAAAGACATAGATCTTTGACATTGAGGGTCGACACATTATCCACTTTTACTATACATCTCCTAGAGGCCAGGAAAGCCTATGTAAATTCCCTTCTCAAACGAATCGAACTCGTGTTCCTGAACTTTCGAAACCAAACTTAAACCATTGGTTTGATTAAAGTATTCTTTTTGAATATAGTATCTAATGACAAGTAAGTTGAATTTACCCATATACATTTTAATTATTTTTAGCAATATATATATAATATAAGTTAATAGCCCCTATTGCACGTAACAACAATGTAAGTATATGTAAGAAATGATGCAGACTAAGAGGAGAGATAAATGTTAAATGTATACCCAATAAGGGGTGATGATAGGAGCAGGAGCAGCAAAAACAGGCTCGTTACGGATAAGTGTTGGAACGGAACGGGAAGAAGAAGATGATGATGATGATGATGAAGGTAAACACGCAACGGTGGGAGAAGAACGAAGAGAGAGCTTTTGGAGAGAAGATTGAGAAGGAGAAAGGGAAGTGAGGAAGAAGCCGGAGAGAGGAGCGGTCGACATCTGCTAGGAGAGACTGAGAGTGAAAGAGTGAAGTTTATTTATAGGATAATAGAAAACACTTATGGAAGCTACTGCTTTAAAGTGAAATGGTTGAAGAATTGAGGGTTTAAAAGAACGGTGTGTTATGGTCATCGAACGTGAGCTTGTTGAGTTAACGAGGATAACGAAAGCGATAGGTGAGGTGAGTAAGAAACTTTGTATATTTCTTGTGGATGAGGAATATTAGTTTAAGATTTGAATTTTTACGTCTCAGAAACGTTTAAAGGATAAGGCCCCTTATCATTAAAACAAGGACCAGCCTCTTTCACTTACCCTCTTAGGTTCTCATCTCATAATAAGAACCACCCACTTTAGATCTAAGACCATTGTTTGTGGTGAGTATGAAATAGCCATATCTCTCTAAGCCATCTACAGACCAGAGATTGTTGGCTATTGTTTGTATACACAATCCAGAAGATGCAGGCCATGCAATTAAAGAAATATATGCATGAACAAAGTGAAACAAGTAAAGAGAGAAGAAAGCCATAGGAAAGAGGCTTTCTTTCTTGCAACCCATCTCTCAGCTCTTCCATCATCATAAATCAAGAGGACATAGAGTAGAGATTCTATTTCCTCTAACATGTTTGGAGAGACTAGAAAAATAAACTAGTGAAGAAGAAAGACAAAGACTATAAATGGATTAGGGTTGGTTTTGGGACTTATATGTATAGTTGGCAATGGCGAAACTATGTCGACATTTTTTTTCATGCAAACATACACAACATAATGACAACATTCTCTTGTCCTAGACTACGTTGAATGTGGCTTTCCTTTATTTTATTGGGAGTAAAAATTGAACATAAGGCAATGATATTCACACCGATATAACTTAAGGCATGGATAGAGACATAGTAGCTGTAATATTTTAACTATGCCAACAAAAATACTTCTATTTCGGGCATAGTCGTATTGGACAAACTGAGAATGCGATACATCGAGCTGCTTTAGCCAGCCTAAATCTTTCACTCTCTGTCAACACTCTCTCGATTACCTTTATGATATTTGCATCCTGCAAAACATTGTCAAAGTTACTTCAGATTCATACGTGTCTTAAAAACCAATCATGCAGATGTAACACGGAACACTTGACCAAGTTTTTACTGTTGTACTAGTGTATAGAAAAAGTAACCTTTCTTGGTTGTTGAATACTAGGCCTGACGTTAGCAACATCACCAACTACAATTATATTGTTCGTATTTCCTCGATCATCTCTCTCTGTTGGTGAAGTTGATGAGTGCCTCCAATCACCGTTGATTATGTACTTGTAGTAGTACCTGCCACATTGTCAACCATCACCATCTTATATATGACACTCACTTTCATAGGTTTTCAATTAAACACACCTTCACAATCCCTCGAACCAGAAACCAAAATCAACCAATATGCAGGATGGAAGACTATGGAACGTTTATGCTGTTGAACCTTTAGCGTAAGCATAAAGAGAAAAGTCAAAGAGCATGGCTTACTTTCCCTGTGTAAGCCTAACTTCAGTTTCATAACGTGGACCACCCTTGTGCACTGCTTTGATCGGTTCTTTCCAATTTCCAGTGAAATCGCCAACCAACAATACATCTTCCCCCTGATATAGAGCAAACCAGGTGTAACTCAAAACATAGAGGCCAGTCCAGTTGATTGTCCAAACATACCAAACACTAAGAATTGCAACAAAAAATAGTAAAAGCATGTGAAGCAATAGTCACCTCATGTCCATTCCACACAAAGGTTACAGAGTGTGTTGGAGCCCCATCATGTTTACCATCTTCCACCATTGCGATAAGATCCCATGTTGCCCAAGCAATTGCAGGTCTGAAAAAATACAAAGAAGTTCGATGTTATTTCCATCAAAACAGAAAAAATTACTGCATTCCTGTCTGATCTGCAGATTGATGGTCAAGGCAGATAAAAAGATGGATGAAAACCTGTCAGGTTTGCAAGCGTGCAATCCAGTAACAAAACTATAAGCAGCATGAAGAGAGGTATCAGTCATCCAGTGAAGATAAGCAATCACACAAGCTGACGACCGATCAAAACCAGTGGTACAAGTTACAAAGACACGATGGTTCTTTTTCAGTAACCGTAGTAAGAGCCCCACACAAAGTGGTAGTTTCTTCCTCAGATCAAAGGAATCTGCATCTCTGGCACCAAAATATCAAAGCTCTATTATTTTTGTTCACACTTGATTAGAGCGCTAGGAAAAGAAAGCATGAAGGCGCATCATATGCCTTTAAGGCGATATGACTTTAGGAACCTTATAGGATAGTTGATCATTAAGACTTCAGATTTCTGGCATGCATCATTGATTTTTTGTGAATCAATTCCCCAGTTTTGAGCTTCAGTTCGACCTTGGAAATTCAGTATGGCTGTAATTCCCTATAGTAGAACACGTTGACCAAACAAAACCATATTTTCATTTCTATCATTGCATACTATAGAAAACAAACAAATCAACTGTAGGCGATATAAAGACTCACTGCGGCTGACAAATCTTCCACATCCTCTTCTGTTTGTATGCATGAACCAACAAATATGTGTTCTGTAATCTGCAAAATCCCGACAAGAGATGAAAAATGTTAAGAAATTGAACAAAGAGAGTATATGAACAAGACTAAACAGGAAAACAAAAACAGTGTCGGACCTTACTGTAGCGCATTCCAAGAGCATGGTTATACGAAAGCTCTCCTTTCGACCGGTCAAGGGCTTTGATGTATTCCTCTAAAGGGAAATTCCCATAACCCCATTCCCCATCTCCAGAAACTTCTTCTGAAAAGACACAGACCAGTGGACTGACAGGTGGAGAAAGAATATTCTTCTGTGCGGCTGATTGAAAGGAATTGCTCTGTTTGGTCAAAAGTTTCCATCCCTGAGAAGTAAAGAATTTCGAGGAAAATGCAGCATAGCCAGAGTTTCCACTGCCCTCAAGTGCCCTCAGATTTGATGATAAAAGATTTTTGTTCCAAGTAACAAAGGACACACGTCCTCTGTTATAGAGCATATCAAGGTCGCTCAAGTGAAGCAGATACTGAATTGGGAATGGAGAGAATGGTCTTTCAAGAACAAGGCTAAAAGATCCCGTTCTCTCTACCAGCATCTTCCTGAATTAAACCAAAAACTGGACGACATAAAAAAGAAAAACTCATAAACATAATAATAAAGTCAGCATTGAACTCAAAAGAACAGGACATAAATATTATATTCAAAACACTGATATGCAAAGCGTTTTTATGCTACAACAATGAGATTAGAATGACACAACTTAGCAAATCATAAGGCATATTGAAGCCTTATAAATTTTCTTACTCAGTATCACCATAATCCTTGATTTCCACAAGACTACCACCGGAAGAATCACTAGCCTTCTTTAGTGTATCTCCTACCATGATGATTCTCGTCTTCTCCGCATTGCTCTACAAAATATATATACACACTGTTCAAAACAATGGACAACTAGAAAATCCTTAGATTCGCCTAACAAGAGCTAAACAAGGCTTGAAATAGAGAAATCAATACCCCTTTCTTTATGGCGTGGACGAAGATCTTCCCATCTGCTGAAAGAGCGAAGCGAATCCCGAGGGGCTTCTCTAGTGTAACCATATACTCGTTTAAATTCATCTTGAACGGAGATGAAGACGACATCGCAACAACTCTAAGAACGAGTCTTCGTCTGTTGAATCCAACCTCTTCCCTTGGACCAAAGTACGAAAATCTTCTTCCGCCGATAACACGCCCATTTCCGTTCCGGAATGAGGAACCGGTCCCCGATCCGTTAAAAAATGAAGGAGAAGTTCGTTCGAGAGCTCCGAAACCGGAGATTTGCTGAAGCAACGCCATAACCAAAATTGAATCGAGAATGTGGAGTTGTTTGTAACAGAGAGAAGGAAGATGTGTATTGGAACTTTCAAGTGTGAGCAGAAAACGAGGCGGCAGTGGAAGAAGACGAAAGAACGAGGCTAAGAAACAAGTGGTCCACGTGTCTTCACATGGGTCCCGCTTTTTCATGGAAGTATCTAGCTTCCTTTTCTCTCAAAACATGACACGTGTATAAAATTAAGCAAATTAATTATCTTTCTAATTGGACTTCATTATTACAAAATAAAGTTATGGGAAATAATAGAAATACAGAATTGAAAGAAGCCTCGAATTGCAAAAACGTTCAATTAGTGACGTAATCTTCTAATGCCGGCGAAAACTCCTATCAAATCTTGCCGGTAAGGTAAATAAGACTTTCTTCTATTATCTCCTTCCCCGACCTTATACGAAGCCGCCGGAAGACTCTTCTTTCTGGCGTCGCCTTCGTTTCTGTGGCTCATCCGCATAATTAGATCCTTCAAAATGCACCGTTTCGATGCGCTTACGGACGAGAGCGCACCGTCGCTACGGCTTCTTGTTAGAAATCTCTTTAGACGGCACCGTTTCGGTGTACTCGACGAGTATTCCGAGCGTTTAATGATCTCAGAAGCCGCCGGAGATGTAAGCGGACTCCATAGATAGGTTCCGGAGAAATCCGATGCCACGTCATTGTCAATTTCATGAAACGGCGACGTTTGGAACTCGAAGTCAGCGTCTTGGTCATTAACGGAGTGAACTTTAACGGATTGATTATCTGTGATGTTGTAGCTTTGGATTTCGTGTGAAACTTTAACGGCGGCGGCGGCGAAGTCACCGGAAGCGTAGTAACTGAAACTTGGACTATACGACACCGTTGAGGAAAAGTCTTGCATCTTCTTAACTAATCTCGTTACTAAATTATGTCTTGTTTAACAAATTGTGTTTCTGTTTTATTATGCTTTGTGTGTGCGTTTATATATAAGAACGGATTAGTTAACTTGATCCTCAGGTAAGTGGTCGCTTTCTCGTGGTCTTTGTTTTATAATATGGGAAGGAACATTCGTAATTATATTGACCGTCCGCACTAAACATTCTTAATTAATAAAATTAGGACATAAAAGCAAGCATATGAATTAAAATTGGGCACAAAGACGCTCTACCAACCGAATCCATTACATCATTGATGATGTCTCTTTGTAGGAAAGTTTTAGAGTGCTGAGAATTACTTCTCCTCACTTTTCCAATCCGAAAATGATCTCAGGAATGATATGATTTTTTATACTTTTTACAGAGGCTTCCAAAACCGAATTTCTAAGCAAAATAATACTAATCTGATGAAGGAAGTTACCAAGACAGAAGTTAAAGAAGGTGTGTTTGCGATGGATGCCAACAAGTGTGCTGGTCCTGATGGATCGGGTTGTAGTCTTAACATGCTCTCTGACCCTTGGCTGCACTCGTATCCACCAAGACTGCATATGCCTTGTTCTACAAACGATGTGAATCAGACAAAGGTCCAGGGTCGGAAGTTACCAAGACAGAAGTTAGTCTAATCCTGCAATTCATATATCCATAAGTTGAAGCTCAAATTTGAGCTCATTCTTGAAAGATACGAGAAAATCAAGCTTAGGGATTCATTGAAATAAAGATAAGAACTGAATCGAACTTTAAAAAATCGATTTGACTTTTGAATTTAGAGAAATTTTAAATTTGGGATTTTCGAAATGTTCAATTGGCCGAGTCAACCCAAACTTTAGTATTTTTTTAAAATCAACACTAAATTAATAGTTTAATTGACCAGATCTGGAGTCTGTAATTTCATCAGCCGAATTTTGTAAATTCGCTATTTAATCGACAATTTTCCCGATTTATATTCTAGTACTAGTATTGTTTAAAGAATGATCCTAAGATCGTATTTTTTAGTCATCAATAAAGTATTCCAATAAGATTGTTCTCCATGATACATTTCACTATTACATGTGGCTTGGATATCTAATGAGTTGGCAGCTTAAACCATATTCAAAAACTTTTTTTTATATATAGTTTGATTCGTCTTCGTATATTATAAGTCTACAGTTCATGTTTGAACATTAAAGCATATTTAAAATTTGTTTTCTGATATAGTCGCTGCAATTGTAATTGGTGAATAATTATACAAAAATGAAGATTATCAAGTGATCTGTCCACTTCTCATATAATAAAAATTATAATCGGCCAATCGAACTAATGATATTTTTGCTATATAGAGTATGCTAGTCCCAAAGAAGATAGTTGATTATATGTAGCCTCAAGCCACAATAAGCCCAAATTCAGGGCAGGGCTTTTCCTAAGTTTGTTCTAACTAGCAGGTCATCTGTTACCAAATCTATTACCGGTGGAACAAAGTACACTAGAACAAAGAACTAACACAAGCAAAAGGTCTCCAACATTATTGTAACTAAAAGAAAGAAGAAACTAAATTAACTTCAAAAGCTTACAGGCAAAACAAACACTCAAACACACACAAACAACAGGAACCTACAAATGATTCACCATGGTAACGGAAAGTTGCACGCTCTATGTAGACGCGACTCGGACTTCGTGAGTAGTCTTGGTGTCTCGGACATTATGACCCTTGGTGTCTCGAGTATCAAAAGTCTTGGTCTCTCGGACATCATGAGCTCTGTCTTCTATGGTTTGTCCAGCATCTTTAGTCCTCTGTCCTACATACTCAGCCATGTCAGCCAAACGCAGCTTCGCTTCCTCAAGGTCCTCGGGAATATTCCCGGAGCGGCGGATGTAGTTGAGTACCCACGACATGGATGATAGTCCCGTGAGACCTATGGCTCCTGATGCAAAACATCCAGTCATAGCTAGACCGATCACAAAGGCTGCTGGTATGATAACTGGACTGAAGATGAGAAACAACGGGAATGTTAGCATTAGTCCGATAACCGAACCGGCTAATGTCAAACCGGCGAGAGTCAGCAGTGTGCCTCCAACTGGTACACCGGCAAACACAGCTAGCACCTACACGCACGTGCGTCATGTGAAAACCACAAACACATATATATGCAAAGCTAGAGATCTAAATGAAAAGGGACCTGAGTAGAAGAAGGGCCACTCTGGGGAAGGACTTTGATGCCTCCTTCATGCTGGCGTTGGGGGTGCACTTGAAGTTGGTGGGAATGTGTTCGTACGTCCGCCATTGATCTTCCAAATTCAAGCTTAATTAGAGAGCTTTTGCGAGAAAAGAAACCTGAGAGAGACAAGTGAGATCAGTTTTGTTGTGAATATAGATAGATGAGAGATGAGTTTGTAAACACGACACGTAAGGGGGTACGTGGCACCTGAGAAGCTTGCATGAGTAACAAGTTTCAGAGAGAGCACCTAAAATACTAAAAGTTCTATTATTGCTCTGATTGTTCAGAGAGAAGATGTGTATTAAAAGTAAACAAATACATTATGTTTCTAATTGGACTTAATTATTACAAAATAAAGTTAGGGGAGAATAATAGATATACAGAATTTAAAGAAGCCTCTAAATTGTAAGAAAATTAATAAAAATTCAATTAGTGACGTAATCTTCGAATAACGGAGTCAGCTTCGTGATGATCTGTGATATTGTAGCTTTGGATTTCTGAGAGACTTTAACGGTGGCGGCGGCGGCGAATTCACCGGAAGCGTAGTAACTGAAGCTTGGACTACACAGGAAAAGTCTTGCATTTTCTTAACTAATTAATTAAGCCTTGTTTAACAAATTGTGTGTCTAATTTTATTATGCTTTTGTCTCTGTGTTTATATACAGGAGTGGATTAGTTAACTTGATTGTCAATGCTAAGTGGTCGCTTTGGTGGTCTTTGTATAATATAGGAACATTCGTAATTACATATCGGCACTAAACATTTTTAATTAGTGAAATTGAGCATAAAAGCAAGCATGATTATATAACTAATTGTACCACATGCTAATATCAATTGCCACATGCTAATATGCATTTCTATTGGATTTATAAAGTAGTCCTATTATTTAAACAATGATCCTAAGATCGTATTTTCTAGTTCTTTATGATATGTTTCTCGATTACATGTGGCCTGGATATCTAATGAGTTGGCAGCTTAAATTCTAGTCAAAAACAATTTTTTATACAGTTTAATTAATGCCTTTAATTCGTGTTCGAATATTTAAGTCATACGTATAATATATATATATATATATATATATATATATGATACCATATTAATGTCATACGTATGTAATACATATATTAATATAATTAAATTTATTAAAATTTGATCATATGATTTTAGCAAATTTACCATTTTTTTTTGTTAAGTAACACTTGGACCGACAATAGCCCGATTCATAATCTAAATTCTTGCCAAACTTAATTAAAGGCAAACCAACTAGGCCACTTGTTTTTTTGGCAATTTAACGGTTATTTAAGAATTTGAAATTCTCTTATCAAGTAATCAAAAGTAATTAAATTTATTATAATAGATTTTGTTTATATTATTATTGAAAAAACCGTACCGCTTTTATATTGTGACTTCCGACAAGTAGTTCATCTGTGGTTTCTTCATGGATGTGTGTGATGTTGGTTAGGCTTCAACCATTAGGTTTCCAGGATAGGTAATGTTAACTTCCTTCTGAATATTGGTTTTACAGTTTCTCTCCCTTCAAAGCTTTAACTTTACCTTCTCTTTATGGGTTCGGATTTTAAGGGTCAGTGTCAAATCAATTCTCTCAAATTTTGTATTTTCATTACCATTTCAAGGATGTAATTAACTATATATCAATAAAATTGTGTTGACAAAAAAAAAAAACTAGAGTTGACAATAAAATTGCCAGTGATCTTTAGTCTAGTGGCAGGCGGAAAGTCCATTAAAGGTAAGCGCACTTGCACATTCCGGGATCGCCTAATAAACCGGCCAGTTGTACAATGTTGACAAAAAAAGATCATAATTTTTTATCCCGAATTTTCCACCATACAACACTTAAACCGTACTTGTCCCGCACCGCAAAAATCACTTTTACCAATCAAACCCAACAGTCTTAGGTTTTCTTTTGGATGTATACATTTCTGTTTTTTACAAATGAAAAACAAACACAGATTTTTCTAGATGATGTAAACAACATGAGTGAACAAAAAATCTAACATCAATTCCATACAAACTAAGAGGTTTTTGGGTTTGGTTTGACTTTAACTCTCTTGGCTCTGGTGTACAAGTAAACTCCAGCAAGTGCAGTCGCAGTACCTGTTTTAAGACAACAGAGATCATTAAAAAGACTTATGTTAACTATTGTTTGATGAAGTGTAACAACAAAACATAATATATTGTATAATTTTGTTGTTACCTAAAGAATTAAGAGGTGAAATTGGGGTTCGGAAGAAAAGGATGGATGATGTTATAACCACAACACGCTTCACGCAATTCCCTACGGAGTGTGTGACTGGTGACACCATTTCTAAGATCATATACGATACCTGAACCGGGATTGTAAATTGAAACCCGGTTAATTCATGCTGATTGGTTAAGGCTGAACAATTTTGAACCACTAGATGGACCAACCTGTTGGTAGCTATGCAAGCAAACACCAGCTAGCAGAGACATGAAGCAAAACTCTTTCACAGACAGACCTTGGCTTGTCTATCAAGTAAATCACATTAGGCCTTGACCTGTTTATCGATTTTTATACTTTAAAGGTTCCACATCGGTTTATGTTGTCACTTACAGCTATTTGGAATTGTGAAGGAGTAAGCTTAAACCCATCTATGAGGATTGCTATGGGAACCAGTAAGATAAAGGAGATGATAGTTATTACAGAGAAAAGGTTGATGTTGTCCAAAGCTTCCTGTTTCAACATCAACAATTCTATTACAGGTTTCAACTTTAAAGAGAAACAAATTACTCCAGTTTCCTTTACCTCTCCAACCATGAATCTTTTACTGAGAACATTGCGTGATTGGTTCGTTACATTAGATGCCATTGCACTGCAGAAACCAATCCTGATTCATTTTGAAAACATGAAATCAAAATTAATATCAAAGTTCATCAACATTTTATACGAATAAGATTACTATTTTTCATATTTGTATATACCAATTAAAAGAAGCCTCTGTGAAAGATGCTAAAGCAACTCCAGCTACGATTGGTAATAAAGAACAAACAATCCACAAACTTGGCCACTGACATCAATCAAAAATATCAAGTATATGTCTGAAATTATGATTTATCTTGTGTAGTTTAGTTAGCAAATAAAAACGATTAACGACTTGATTATACCTCACCGAGCAAGAGAACAGATAACAAAACAGTAAAGAAAGGCTCCATTGCTTTGATAGTGTGGGTGAAAGAGACGTTTACTCTTCCCAAGCTCACGTTTGTTAACAAATTACCTAACGTATGAGCTGCAGCTAGTTGTATGATTGCCATAAACTGGAAGAAATCAGACTGTAAATACTTGGATCTCTGATTTTGTAAGGTTTCCCTGCAAATCATATTGATTTACCTGAGAAGGAACAAATTTTGGGAGTGGATGGAGTTTGAAGAGCCACATAATAGCAATCATCAATGTTCCACAACCTAATTGAAATGTTGTTACAGTAGCTGGATATGGATAAACCCTAAGCACCTAATTGATGAGAAAGTAATACAAATAATGAAGAATCAAAATCTAGTTGTTTCATTTGTATCTCTGTAAAAAAGTGAAGCAGAGAAAAAACCTGTTTGTTGAAGATGTTGTAGTAGATATTGAGCAAATACCAAACTCCAAACATGCCTCCTAGCTTCAACCCTTTGACCAAACTTTTAGATTCAGATTCTTCTCCTTCCACGTTCTCTGGAACTGTAGCTGACTTGAGCTTGAAGCCATTATATTTAAGGTTATTACATCTCCAAGGATAACAATCAGAAAAAGTTAAAGCTCTGCTTCTTCTGCTCAATGCTGATTCTGGACTTGACTTGGTAACGAGCAATGGGGATGGAATTCTCGAATATGGAGTTACAAATGTAAGACCGAACATTACTTCCTCAGGTTATGTAATCAGATGCTCCAACATCTACACGAATCTTGTAGCATTTGTTGGTATGTTCACAAGCTTTCCTATATTTGGTAAGAGTTTGCTATAAATGACTTGTCTCCTCTTTACTGTGTAACAAGTTTGACTTTTCTGGTATCTTCTTCTTCATTTCATCACTCCATTTAACAAGTTTTAAATTAAGCAAATATATTAAACAACAAATACTAAACACATTTAGAATGTATTAGACACACATTACTGAAACATCAAGTGTTCGTAAAGACACTGGTTGTGTTTATGTAAAACATGTTTCGACATTTGCTAGGAGAGAGTACTGAGAGTGAAGTTAATAAACACTAGAGTAGAAATCACTTATGGAAGCTAATGCTTTAAAGTGTGTCTTATGGTGTGATCGAACTTGACGCTTGTTAAGAACGAGGATAACGAAAGCGATAGGTGCGGTTTGTAAGAAACTTTGTGCATTTTTTTGTGGATGAGGATTTTTAGCTTAAGATTTTAATTTTTACGTCTCAGAAACGTTTAAAGGTTAAGGGTCCCTTATGTATATTGCCACATGCTAATGTTTAAAGAATGATTCGAACATTGTATTTGTGTTTTTCAGTTATCAATAAAATATTTCACTAAGATCGTTAGTTAAAAACTTTTTTTTTTTTTTTTTTTTAGTTTAATTNACTTTTTTTTTTTTTTTTGTATAGTTTAATTCATGTCTTTAATTCGTGTTCGAATATTACAAGCCTAAAGTTCATGTTTGAACATTAAAAAATATTTAAAATTAATTTTCTGATATTGTTGCTGCAAATGTTAATTGGTGAATCTATATATAAAATAGAACGTGCTCTCTTCTTAGAGTGGCACATCATCACCCACTTTTAAATAACCTCTAAATTTTAAATCATAATTATAAATAAATTACAAATTGTAAACCATAATTTATGACAAATGATAAATTCAATGAATATATGTACTACTTAAGTATTTAAACTAAAACTAATATCACAAATAAAAAATGTAATCTGAAAACCTAAACAAAAATATATGAATAATTATATAATTTCTGTTAAATAAAAACGAACATACAAAATTAAAATTCTCTCATAAAATTGTTAAGAATTGCTATCAAATTAAATTTAATACATATATGTACAATATTTACGTACAAAGTGACGCTGAATATCTTAATATTTACATGAGCATCACATATAGTAAAGATGAAAGTTTCTAGCGAGTCAAACATTTCATTTGTAATGGTTAAATATTGCAATAATTTTTAACATATTTTTTTCAACTCCATACGTTTTATTCATGCATATGATATCTTTTCATATGCCCTCACTCAATATATGTAAGAAAATTAACAACTTTATATCTAACAAAAACACAATTACATTACTTAAAAAAAATTTACCTACTACATTGTCTTTAATCCACAAAATATAACTTATATCTCTTACATTACTTATAAATCGATCATTTGGTAGTTTTAATTTACTATTACCACTTTCCTAAAATTTTACCCTCTTAAATTTCTATCAAATTAATATGGTAACCTCTCATCTCTCTTGATCCGATTTGAAAATTGGTTGAAACTCTTAATGTGTTGTTGCAAGACTTTTACAATTTTGTAAAAACTTAAGGTCAAAAAAGGTGAAAAATTCATGGGTGTCAATATTTTTTTTTACTCTTGCAGTTAAATCCTGGTCGAAGACCGGGTTACTACCTGGTAATTTAATAAAAATGAAGATTATCAAGTGATTTAATTGTACACTTCTCATATAAATATAATAGAAATCATGATTAGGGAATCAATCGGAGTATGCGGTTGGTTTCCAAAGAAGATAGTAGTTGTAGCCTCAAGCCCAAACTCAGGTCCGGGCTTTTCCAGAGTTAATTCTAAATAAATAGTCACATATGTAGACAAGAAAATCAATATCACACATATAGACTACTTAACTTGCATAATAAAATAAATCGCTTAAAGACAAGGACAGCTCACGCCTTTGACTTTTGTAGGGGATGGATATGTGACTGCGGTCCGTGAGGATACGATCAAGACGCAAACGCAGATCGCGACTTTTGTTGTGATTAAGGAAAAAAGAAGACCGTTTGTGTTGTGTTGTGTGTGCGTGTCACTGACAGATTGACAGTTGGACGGTGAAAATTTTTTTTAACCTAAAACAAATTTAAAGAGCATCTCACTTACTGATGTGTCCACTTTTTAACCCTAACGCACGTGATTTTTTTATTTTTTTTGCAGTATCGCACGTGCATGGCTCAAGCCAAAAAAAAAAAAAAGCAGCAAACTAAAGAGTAAAAAAGGCGTCAACGATGCTGCTTATTAGACTTTGAAAATCACCCACATTATTATTTAATTAATTAACTCTGGGTATCCTAAACTTTAGTCTACGTAAAGTTTCACGTAATTAAGATAGATCTTCTTTTAGGCATCCAAAATATTCCAATTAATTTCAATCGTTGACATTATTTTTAATTACAAAATCATACAAGTGGCTCATAATCTTCAGTTTTGATCCCTATCAGAAGAATTCAAATAAGGTGATTCATAATCGAAACAATGTATTAATATTAAAGATAATGGGACCACGGATTTAAACAGAAGGTAATTTTATACGAATTTGTGGAGTAATATAGTATAAATAAGAGCGAGTGTTTGTAAATAGAGTGGTTTATGTAGTTGGATTCTCAAGAAATATGTTAATTAAAGGAATGCACATGAGGGGACGAGTTCCCATAATTTGATTCTCTCTGTCTTCGGGACTCATCAAACACAAAGTTCTTATATTTCCGGTAAACCCGTTTCAAACTCTAATTTATTATACCTACACAATTGGTTTATACTAAACCGATATCCCTACCAACTTTCTTAACCGGATCAGTGTAGAATTCACTATTTCAGTACTATTCTATCTTGTTACTGTGTGATGCTTACCTTATTCAATCGAAACAAAAACATATATGTTCATAAGTGTAGAATATTAATTAATGGTTTAGGGGAGCTTTCGTAGCTACTAAAATGGATTTAAAATATGAGACCCTAACACGTATGAGTCTGTGTATACTCATGAGAGAGAGAGAGAGTTGGTTTTAAAAAATAAGCATATAAAATTAAGAGGTGCTCTAATTATCATTGGAAGATATAATATAATTTGTATTTATAGATCAGATCACATCTTGCTTCTGCTTCTTCTTCCTTTACTTCTTTTCTAATTGTTCTGGTTAATTTTCCTTCTTCTTCTTCGCTATCTCTTCTCAAACGCAATTATATCAAATATTTAAAACAGAAGATGTTACTGTAGACTACAATGACAAATCTGGGTATCTGGTGTTGTTGATGTCTTCATGCAGAGAAGGGATTCAAACAGGATCTGTGGCTTTTGAGTACCTTATCTACTGGATAAGATCCAATTAGGTATGTACCTATTTGATCATTCTCATTGTTGTTCTCTCGATTAATTCTTAATTAAAACATATACTCATGATGTTCATTAATTGAAATCTCCAATCAAGACATTTTAATTTATAGGTAAATGGCTAAAAATTATTGTGAATTGACGAAATAATGATCATGATTTATTTCTTATATCAAAACTTAAATAAATCATCCAAATTAGCAGTTTTACAAAAAAAATTTTTTTTGACTATTTGTTTAATACTAGGCATTTTTAAGTTTTAAGAGGTAAGATAAAGTCATAACTAATAGACTCAAATTTCACTTATTTCGTCTTTATTTATCACATTTTAAAAGATTTGATAAATAGTTTGAGTAGAATGCTAGTTGTACATAGTAATAACAACCAAATACAATTCTTCAATCAAAATGTGTGTGTTATTCTTTGAGTAAACTTCACTATATAGTGATTTTGTTCATCTAGTTTTCATTTGACAAAACAAATTGATGGAAGGTTTATATATTTATCTATATACAAACTGTATACGGTTTGTTTTTAGATATATGTCAGTCTTATTTCTTCTACAACGGCAATAAACTTTAAAATTTTTAACTTTTACCTTATACAAGTGAAAAAGGAAAGATCGTACTTTTACCTTTAACTTTTTCATTTTTTTAGTAACAAATAGAATAACAAAACGTTTTGTGTTCAAAGAAAACACTTTATCCTGATAATTGTTGTCACATAAATCATCATTACTATAAATCTTTGGGAAATCCTACTAGATTATAATTATTATAGACTTTTTTTTGGTCACCTTAATAACATTATTATTATTATTTTATCATAAAAATGATTATTATTGTAACAATGATTTAATTGTAAGATTTAAA
The DNA here is from genome assembly GCA_900406405.1 of Lepidium africanum. Classification (NCBI taxonomy): domain Eukaryota; kingdom Viridiplantae; phylum Streptophyta; class Magnoliopsida; order Brassicales; family Brassicaceae; genus Lepidium; species Lepidium africanum. The sequence continues at coordinate 24,989 of OVAX01001113.1, forward strand.
ATGGGCCACGTAATTGGGCCATACTAGGATCCGGCAACCCATGTGAGCTATAATCTACGTTATCACATTAATATTTAATTTATATTAAGAGTAAGACCAGTCCTTTATTGCAAGTATAGGGTTTAGGCACTATACTAATATATATATATATATATTTTTTTTGCCATAACTAATAGGTTAATTAGACAAGTTTCTGTAGTAATGTAGGCGGCGAGACTCGATTCCTAAATATGTAAGTGCGTCTGTCTTTAGTGGACTTACCACCTGCCACTAGGCTAAAAAACACTTGCATGCTAATAATTTAAAAGCTATCGATCGTACCATAAGATGCTTACCATAAAGAGCCAAAGCTAAATAAATATATATAATTTTCCGATTTAAACATATTTATATGCCTAGACAACAAAACAAGCTTCAGTTCAGATTAATGTCCCACGCGCTTATTATTCATACATAACCTAGCCAGACCAGTCAATAATCGGACCAAACCAATGAGGTGGTTAGTACTGGTCGAGTAAAGGCAGTGGTTAAAACGCGCCAATGTAGAGAGAGTGAGTGAATAAGTTAAAAAGTGCATAGCAAAAATCTAAGTTTCTGTTTCCTTTTTCTCTCTTTTTACTATTTTTTTTTTGTTTCTTTACGTATTAACATACACATAAATTCATATATGAACAAATGTAAACTATGAATAAGCTCTTCATATATATTTCTCTTTTTTGGGTAGGTTTATATATTAAAATGGAAGATGAAAACCAAAAGCCGCCACATCGAGCTTCACGTAAAGACCAGTGTGGGTCCCACCGGAGTCAAGGAGGTGATGAAGAGACAAGAGTCAAATGCTCCGGCAAAAGGTGCCGGTCGTGGGCAGCGGCGGCGATAGCTGACTGTGTCGCTCTTTGTTGTTGTCCATGCGCCGTAGTGAATCTCATTACTCTCGCCTTTGTTAAAGTCCCGTGGATGATTGGCCGGAAATGTATCGGACGTAGTGGCCGGAGTAGGAAGCGGAGGAAGAAAATCAACCGTGAGGATAGTTGGAAGTCGGAGATGGTGAGTGGTGGATGTTGCGGTGGTGGAGATGGAGATGGAGCGTTTTATGACCACCGGTTTGTGGTGGAGAGAGATGGGAGTTTAACAAAGGAAGAAGAGAAAACGGTGTCGTTTAATGAAGATGATGAGACGAGAATAAGTGCGAGAGTTGAAGCTGAGAGAGTTTGGTTAGAGTTGTATCAAATTGGTCATCTTGGTTTTGGTAGAGTCTCCTTCACTGGAATTCATCAGTGAATATATATTATATACTTTTCATTTTTATTAGGCGTTATAATTTTCCAAAATGAATTATATATATACTCATAAATGTATGTGAATTTCCAAATAAATGTACACAAGTACATCAAACATATAAGCTATTTAATTAACAAAATAAACCTTATCAAAAGTCGTTAAAAAAAATGATCGACGTTGATATTGGGCCCTTATGTAGGGCTTTCACATATATTGGGCCTTTATTGTAGGGCTTTTACTTCATTTGGGCCCAAAATAGGCGCATGTTAGAGATTTATATTGTGCTAAGGTACGCCTGTTGACGTCGTGAGGACACGGTACTGTGTTCCCGATCTGACCAAGTTTGTCTTAATCATCAGATCAGAGAATTCGAAAAAAGAGAAGACTAAATTTACGAAAAATGGGGAGCGAGCCGACGCGAGTGATGGTGGCTGTGAATGCTTCGACGATCAAAGACTATTCAACCCCTTCGATTAGCAGCAAACGAGCTTTTGAATGGACTCTGGAGAAGATCGTCCGTTCCAATATTTCCGATTATAAGATTCTATTGCTCCATGTCCAAGTCGAAGACACAGACGGTTCTTCTCTCCCTTTATTGTTCTTTAACTATCCTTGAATTTCCTTAGTGGAAACTATGATCAATCTTGTTTATATGTCCTATGTCTTCGAATTGGCCAACTCTTTGTATTGATTGTTGAGATATAGATATATTCACATATCTGTATATGTTAGAGGAGAGGAGAGGATTCTTTCATGTTACTTCTTCAGCTCTGTTGTTTCTTTTCCTTAAGTGGGAACAATATGAATTTTGCTTTAATTTCTGTCTTTTGGTATTTAGCTTTGTTTTGTTTGTGAAATGGAAAGCAGGTAATGATGAGGTAGACAGCATTTTTGCTTCTTCCTCTGATGATATCGGAGATAAGAGAGAACCTAAGAACGCAAAAGCTCTTCACCTTCTTGAGTTTTTCGTTAAAAAATGTCAAGAGATTGGGGTAAAACACTCTTCTTAGCTCATGAATCTATCCTCCTTTTCCTGTCTATTAACTTCTTCCTCCTTAACATTTAAGCATAACACTATTGTAATGTCCATAATCATATGTTCTTTGTGCATAAACTGTAGGTTGATTGCGACGCCTGGGTTAAGAAAGGTGATCCAAAGGATGTAATATGCAAAGAAGTGAAGAGAGTCCAACCAGATTTTCTAGTTGTGGGAAGTCGTGGTCTTGGCCGATTTCAAAAGTGAGTTACTACTAGTGAAATTTGTCTCTTTTGAGTCTTGTGAGTTTGCTCATCTTCACTCTCTTGCACTGCAGGGTCTTTGTGGGGACAGTGGGTGCGTACTGTGTGAAACATGCGGAGTGTCCAGTCATGACAATCAAACGCAATGCAGATGAAACTCCAAGTGATCCAGCTGATGATTAACAACCCTTCCTAAATGGTCAATTTGATCTATACAGAGAGTGTTTTTGTGTGTACAAAATCCCAATCCCTACCCTCTATATATATTTGTATGTATGTATGAATTTGTGCAGTGTGCTATGTTTTGGAAATGGTAACTAACTGCTTTTATGTTTTATTTATATTTATGTAAAAACAACATCAATTCAGCAATCGAAAAACGTACACATAGAACGTATAAATATGTAGGACTTCATTCTTTATATAAGTTAAATCATAGAAAGTGGTCAGGCCACAGATCTTCAACGTTCCAGTAATTCTCGTTTGATTGTTCCACCACGTTAAACGAGGTCGTGGCCGGAGAGAAGCTCTCAGCTATATCGACTGCTTTGCCTGAGCTGCCTTGGTCCGTCGTCGTCATTCCTGAGCTCTGTGAGTTTCCTGAACAATGATGATTCATCATATTCTTTGACGACACTTTCATGTGTCTCTGAATCTTTGTCCTCCAGAAGTTTTTTATCTCGTTGTCTGTTCTTCCTGGAAGATGCTTCGCAATTTTCGACCACCTATACATAATATAAATTAACATAAACCATTTACTTGATTTACTCTACGTAAGCTCATCATTTAAAATTATATTAAAAAAGACCTGTTTCCAAGCTTAGCTTGAAGCTGAATGATCAATAGTTGTTCTTCTGCTGTTATATTTCCTCGCCGTACATCTGGTCGGAGATAGTTTAGCCACCGGAGTCGACAACTTTTTCCGGTACGTTTTAGACCTTATCATAGATGAAAAACATAATCACATATTTGCATGTATAACATCAACAAAACATACCAAATAACATAACACATGATATAGATGTGTAAATACCAGAGGCTTTGGCGACATAATTCCAAAGACCTTCACCATGATTAAGGATGTAATTAAAGAGGATAAAGTCTTCTTCCATAGTCCAAGGTCCTTTCCTCACACTGCCTTCTTCTTCTTCTTTCTTTGATGGTACTGTTGCTTTTCCTCTCCCTTCCTTCTTCATCCTCTCCATCTTCTTCTTTCTTTTCTCTATACCTCTCTGTACTCTTTTTCTCTTCGTGTCTATGAAATTTACAGAGAGATCAGAAATAGATACTCGAGGCGGGAATATGATCAACAACTCTTTTCTTTTATAGGCAGAGTTTGTCAGTGGTAACATGTTATGTAACCATATGTGTGTGTGAAAAATCTATGAAAAATATGTAATCTTAGATTACAAAAATTAATAATTAAATATAAACTTAGCGTGATTAGTCCACGTCCACGCAAATTGTAAAGAAAACATAACACATAGCTTTTTTTAATAACGACTACTTCCTAACTCTTTATCATTAATCTAGACTTACTAATATCTTTTAGTTGTCAAGTTAATTAACTCAATGTTGTTCTTTTTGTCTTCGATTTTTTTTTTCTTACACTGCATTTGATTTTTTCTATACTTACTATATTTTACGTCTAAATTATAGTTTACAAATGTATTTTATCTGGCCAACGCATGTTTTTCTTTGTGGTATATATATGATTTCGATTTTACAATGTATAAGACAATCTTGACAATAGAGAGAACAAATACAAGGAAAGTTCCAATAATGTTTCCTTTTGTGCTATTAATGGAGAAGGTTTGGCGTAACACATTTGCCACATTTAGTAAGTGGGGTTTTGTGGCTAAAATTTATTATGATGTGTCATCTTACAATATAATTAAATATTTGTAAGATATTAAATCCTAATATAATCAAATACATTGCATCATTAATAAACTGTATTGGAGTTAACTTGAAGTCATTTACATATAATTTGTAAGAAAAAAGCCAAAAAATATCGTTGAAAAATTTTATACACACACGCATATATATATATATATAATATTAGTTTGGTGTTCATGTTAAATTGGTTTATTCAGGATAAAATTAAATTGATAGAATTAGATGATGTGTGAAGACTTAAGGAGCTTTGATGTAAGATTTAAGGAGTTCATGATTGGTTTAGTTGTTAATGGCAAATTAAATTGTAACCACAAAAAAAAAAAGTCTTTTTAGAGATTAATAAGCTGTCATCAACTATATTATCATCAAAATACACAAGACATATACTTCCCTATAAGCTATAGACTCACCAAACTTCTTTTTCCAAAGATTTTTTTTCCTTCTCTGATTTCCAAAGATTTTTTTCCTTCTCTGATTTTCAAAGATTATTTTCCTTCTCTGAAATCTAATAATTTTTTTTTATTTCTTAAAATGTTCAACCAATCACAAAAATATGAAGAATACAAATCACAAATAATGATAATATATCTCGACAAAAAAAAAATAATGATAAAATATTTTCTATAAGAAAGTAATAAGATATGATTGAGTTTTTCAACATAGAAAACTCAAAAGTCAGAATTACATTAAATTTGACATTAAAAAATGGTGAAAAGGTTTAAATAAATAAAGTAGTAACTAGGGTTTAATTGAAAATAGTCAGAACTCTTTGTTGTTTTGGTTTAATTCAAAGACATTCGCAACTATAACCGTTACTTTAACTTGCGTAGTTACATATGCATTTTACCATATTACACTTTTACATAATTTCTTCATAACTATCAGAATAATCGTAAGTATTGAATCTTTGATGGAAAAGCTGAAGATTAAAATAGGTTAAATTGAGTAATAACAAATATATGAGGTACGTACAATTTTAAGATAGTAATAATAATGTAGGTGTTTTCTTGTAAAATTATCGAGATAATGTTTATAAACCTCACTCAGTCATTCTCTTTCTCTCATTCTGTGATCAGGTGAATGTGACAGACTTCTCCACAGTCCACACTCTATCTTCAACTTCAGGTGGTAAGCTTCTTCTTTTTCAGAGTTTGACAAAAGATTAGTGCATTCATGAACAGAACAACCTCTATCATTCTCTTCTTCTTTTGTTCTTTTGTTCGCTTCGCTCAATGCCACCCAATCTTCGCTGAATGATTTCTTCTAAACCACTTTTTACTTGTAATTGCATGTATCTGCTTCATCTTCCCTTTCGTTATCTCTCTAATCTTTTGTTTACATAATTCTCTATACATTTTCATGCATTCGCAATTTTTGAGTGAGCGTTTTGTTCTTAGCATACGTGTATATTTGTTTTACTTAGAGAAGCTTAATCATTCTCAACTGCTGTTACTCCATGTGAGGACATTAGATTGTTTTGGAGATCTGATCTCACCTTTACTTTCATCTTTAATAATATCACTTTTCCAACTTCAAAGTTGACACAATGTTTATGATGTTATATTGGCAGGTTTATTGTTTTGGACACTGCTAATTACATCTGCAGAGATGGTAATGTTCACACCTTTATTACTTCATGGATAAAGCAGTAATTCTATGTATACAACAAAATAAATCGATTTTTCTTTGTTTGCGCAATGTTTTCTTAAGGCGGGACACTCTTCTAGTGATGACAATGATATCGACTGGAATACAGATGATGACCTTGAGGTCGATAACTACAAGTTGTCTCCATCTTCTTCTCCTGTACATTCTATGCCTACAACTTCAACTAGACCTGCTGCTGTAAGTGCTTGTTTCTGAATTCTACAGAATACAATTCTAACTTGTTTTATGCTAAAAACAATAATAATATGAGTTGCTAGGTTTATTGAGATGGGATTTTCAGATAAAATGATAGCTAAAGCTATTGAGGAAACTGGTGGTGAGGCTATTTCATTCTTAATTACTGTGCTTTTGATCTGAGATATGCATTTCTGAGTTCAACCGAATTGTTAATAATATGCAGGAGAAACTCCTGAACCTGAGATGATTCTTGAAACTCTCTTCAAGTATTCCGTGAGTATCTTCTGTTATGCTATTAGCTTCTCTTGTGGTCACAGTCTACTTTTGTGTAATGTTTCTGTAAACTGCTATTACATGTTCTTTTAACTACATTCTATGTTTCTTTGTAGACCAGCACTGATCAAGCCAGTTCTTCGAAATCTAAGATTTTAAATCACTTTATTGGGATGGATTTCTCGGAGGATTTGGTCATAAAAGCTATTCAAGAACATGGTATTGAATGATGCATCTCTTACTTCTTCTTCCTTTATATGAACTGAGAACATTTAATGACATTTTCTTCTGAACTGTCCTTGGTAATGTGCAGGAGACGAAAATACAGACGAATTAACAAACGCACTTCTGAGTTATGCAGTAAGTAGACTGTAGACACTGCGATTATATTGTATATTTACATATCAGAATTCATTATTTCATTACTGTATTTTAGGAGGCAGAGAAATTGCCTGAAACAGAAGATGATGATGCAATCAACATTAACAATGTTTACTCGTTATCCTCAGGTGGCGAGGTATATGATAATATTTTTTCTCCTATTTCAATGCCTTTCTCATAGTTTACGTGTTTAAGAGCTTGACACTGCAAATTATCTTCTTGTTATCTATTGTTGGAAAATGACAGATTGAAATGGAGTCCTCTCATGAAGGTAGTAGTATCTTAAAAGCTTTGATCAAAATGAAGTATCCGAGAGAGGAGGCTTCTTTAGCTATACAGAGATGTGGTAACCTCGCGCTTATTGTTTACTTTTTTTTTTTTTTTAAGCTCTATAAGACCTTAACATGTATTCCTCTCGTATATATCCAATTAGCGTCCTTACAACATATTCATTAAAACTTCTTTTCAGGAGAGAATGCAAATATAGAAGAAGTGATAGAGTTCATTTCTGCTGCTCAGATGGCACGTCAGTTCGAGGAATTTTCTGCAGAACCTGATGAAATAGAGGTAATCAATTTATGTCTCTCGAAGAACTTATACATACATCAAGTCATGTTTACTTTGTGTGGCTGACACAAGTGTTATTATCTGTGCAGCCAATTATAAACACTAGAAAGAGGAGAGCAAACAATGAGCATCCAACAAGAGGAAAAAAGCCAATGGCTGATGCTGATGAGCACATCCGGTTGCCAAATCCAATGATTGGGTTTGGTGTACCTAATGAAAGTGGAATTATATTGCATAGACCAGACCCTATTCCAGTTGCTGTTCGTGGCCCACCTTACTTCTATTACGAAAATGTGGCAAAGGCACCAAAAGGTGTTTGGGCGAAGATCTCAAGCCACTTGTATGAGATTATGCCGGAATTTGTGGACTCCAAGTATTTCTGTGCTGCAGCTAGGAAGAGGGGTTACATACACAATCTCCCCATCCATAATAGGTACCAAATCCTGCCACCACCACAATATACCATCCAAGAAGCTTTCCCCTTGATGAAGAAATGGTGGCCAAAGTGGGATAAAAGAACAAAGCTGAATTGTTTGGTGACTTCTGTCGCAAGTGCCCCGTTCGTGAACAGAATACGTGAGAAGCTTGAGGAACATAATGGAGAGCCACCTCTAGATGTACAGAAAGTTATCATCAAGGATTGCAAAAGATACAATTTGATTTGGGTTGGTAAGAACAAAGTAGCCACGCTTGAACCAGACGAGATCGAGAAGCTTCTAGGTTCCCAAAAGATCATACTCGTGGAGGAGGTATTAGTAGCACGGATCGGTACAAGTCTCTAGGCAACTCATTTCAGGTATAAAAGATTGTTTTTTCTAACTTAAGAAAAACTATACCTTCAGTTTGGTTTATGTTTTGTTCTGAACTTGTTTCTTTTGTTTAGGTCATACAGTTGCATATCATTTGTCCGTCCTTAAGCCCTTGTTCCCGAATGGATTAAACGTTCTGTCACTCTTCACGGGGATTGGTGGTGGGAAGTAGCACTTTATCGTCTCGGGATTCTAATGAATGTTGTTGTGTCTGTTGAGATTTCAGCAGTTAACCAAAACATTTTGAGAAGCTTTTGAGAGCAAACGAATCAAAAGGGCATTCTAAAAGAGTTCAAAGATGTTCAAGAGCTGGACAATAAAAGAATCGAGCAACTTATGGAAGAATATGGAGGATTCGATCTTGTAATTGGAGGAAGCCCATGCAATAAGTTAACATTGGCTAATTAAGTGTTAAACAGCTTAACATTATGCTTTATTTACAAAAGAGTTTGTAGCGAGTGATGATATTTCACAAATCAAAGAAACCGATACATTGTTTGACGGTCAAACACAGAGTCAACGTTACAAAATATTACCGTGACAGCTCTGTGTAACAACAATCAGAAACACTCAAAAACAAAAAGAAAAGGATAAAGTTCAAGTTTCAAGACGAGACCTGAATCTCTAGTACACTCTTAAAGAGTTGTTTCTTCTGGGTAGTGATAATGAGATCATGGCTTATTATTGTTTTTACTATGTAAACAAAACCAAAAAAGATCAGTTATCTCCGTAAAGAACCTTGCGTGGATCAAGCTGTCCGCTACAGTAACTGGATGAGACGATAGAGAGTTCTTGTCTGCCTTTCCACTCTTCACCAGGCTTTAACAAAACCAGAGGCTCGATAGTTCCAGAATCTACGCAAAGCATTGTTTTGTAATCTTCATCACCCAAATCCGCTATGCTCTTTGCCTTTTTGTCCCAAGGGTTCCACACAACTGCTTATTTCCAACTCAATCCATTAGGAACCAACACTCCGTAGGCTTTATTCAGGAAAAGTATGAAGATAATATGGTAATTATACCTGCATTGGGCATGCCTTCCTTTCGCAACTCAATGGTTCTCTTTCGCTCATGATCTATGACTGCAATCTTCGTTGGTGTGCTTATGTACACTCTATCAATCTGCATGGCACTGACTCTATATCAATCTTGGGGGTTTCTACGTCTGAAAAGTTTAAGGGGGAAAAACTACGGCTGACATTTCTCACCTCACCGTCAAAGGTAATTGCGTCTGCTTGCTCGGTGCATCTTTCTTTACCCATCAAGTTGTCAAGATAATCCAGCGTCTCCAAACCCTCCACCCGTACTTCACTGCAAATATATTCCATACCCACATGAATTCTCATAAACAGAAAGGAAGCAATATAACTAGACGAAATCAGATGGGAAGAAATATGAAAGGCACACCTTATGTCAGATACATATAAGTAGTTTCGCAGGGCAAACATAAAGGAGAATGCCTTTGAGTCGATGTTCCTCACACGAGGGATCAAAGTAAGTTTCCCAGGGCTGATAGAAATGCGAACACGGAGTTCAAAGCTGTAACAATAGCACCGAGGAAGTATGAATTTAGGCAAGAAGTGAGATAATAAGGAAGCACAGACTAAAAATCCAAATCATAAGATCAGAGTCTAAGTTAAAACACACTTGTGCGGCCAGGTCTTCAGGTCATCTTCTGTGGACTTCAATATCAGATCAACTGATGACTGTTTGTTAGCTGGAGGCAGAGGCGAAGGATCTTCATCATATGACCAGAATCTGTTCCGGACAAATCCATGTCGCTCAAGTCCACCAAAGTTTCCAAACTGCAGATATGACACAGTATGCTTAAATGGCAGTAAGACAATACAGGTATTTAACTATTTTAAAGTAATCTGAGATGCCAAACCTGTGGAAAGCAAATAGGTATTCCTCCTCTAATCGCCTTGGGTGGCTTATACTGAGCCTAAATGAGACACACCAAATAAAATACTAGTTAAAAACGCCCTGCTTCACACGTCAATGGGCAGTAATTAGTTTATCTATACTCAGGCTTCTAAATAATGCCACAGGATACTATATGGCAAGGAAAGGTCGAGTAACATGGAGTCATCAGTCATCTCCATCAACATATATTATTCATGGCAGAAATGAGAAGCTATAGAACAAAAGTTCGGAACTGAGGCACAGATCTTAACGTCCATGTGGGTTTGAGTTAATTGAGTGACCCTATCAGAGATCCTCACGATTTAAATATTTTGTTTACTGCATACCTTGCTGCTCATAAAAAGCAGTTCTTCCCTCCTTTCATTTTTCCAAGAAATCACTTGTCCTCCAAAAAGAAGCACCTGAAAGATTTCAACATGAGAATATGTACAAATTTATGAAAACAACCCCTCACAGAAAGATTCCTCTAAACCCCTCACAGAGGTTTCTCCCGACTAATCTATCATTTCATACTTCATGAAAATAACATTTCCTTGTATAGACGCAAAATAGTAACATGCTCAAACTACTAAATACTAAAATGTAGTTTCTTTAAGCATATGATGCAATGAAACCTCTCTGAAAGGAACTTAAGTTAAAGAAGAGAAAAGATGAAGGAGCTAACAAACCTCAACAGTTGATCCGCGAGGCTCAGTCAAAATAATCCGGGATGATCCATCGGCATCGTTGCCTAAATTCAAAGGCATCCCTTTTTGGTTTGCACTTCACTCTTAACTCTGTTCAAGAATCGATTCCTTTTCTACTAACTATCTCCTTCACTCTAACAACACCAGCAACCAAAACTCCAGATGCAAATCTATCTAGAATTTATACGAACACCAACCATTTACCAAACAAATTTCATGATTCTGACGCAACGAGTAGAAAAAAATGGGAGAATAAGAATATGCGGACAAATGAATAGGTAAAATAATAACAAAAAGCGGGAATCAATTCCGCAAAAGGGGGAAATCGAGAAGACTAAAGAAATATCAAAAATCCAAGAGAATCGAACACGGTTTTATCAGATTCGAACAAAACGAAAAGGGAAAGATTCAAGCTTACGTTTGATCGAATCTTAGAAAATCGTACGGATTGCGACGTAATAAAACCTCAGCGATCGGCTTCCGATATCAACAACTTCCACCGAAGTCTACGCGTTTCGTTAAAAAATCAATCAACTAAATCAAATCCGCGATGATTTCACTACACGACACCAACGTGACGATAAAATCAAGAAAAGTAGCTCAAATGTAGACGAGAGAGAAAGAGATCAAAAGGGAAACAAGAAGGAAAGAGAAAGACAAAGATGGTGCAGTTAGAAATGCTGACCTTGATGTCCTTGAATATGGCTTTGATTCTCAGAATTTTGGGTTATGAGTCACAGACCTCGAAGAAGAAGAAGAAGAAGAAGAAGGAGGCTTCTGCGTATTTGTAGCTTTTCCAATTCGCAATAACTGCATTAGCTCCGAACTGCCACGTGGCATTTTCATTTTTTTTTTCCTTAATACTTCTTAATCACACAAATTATATAATTATATTTTATAGTAACCAACGTCGGTAAAAAATTTTTTTTTTTATTGTAACCAATCACAATGAAAAAACTATTATAAACAATATTTCAAAGCTTAATGCTGTCCATAAAACAAAGCAAAATAAATTTTATTTTCTTAATAATTTTGAAATAGAAGAGTCACTCAAAACAAAATTTTATTTATTGTTCCTTAATTGTTATGATTATCTTGGTTGGTATTTGATCTAGACAACTTCAATTACAAATTAGAAAGAGTAGTGGGCCAAGTCTCAGAAACATATACATCCAAAAGAAACATAAGAGTTAGAAAAAAAAATGGTGTGGTTGTCTAATGGGCCTTGAACTATAAAGCCCAAGGACCAAAAGAGGAGTCTGGTTGTATAATGGGCCTTAGAATAAAAAGCATAAGGCCCAAAAGAGAAGGAGTCGGCTCATTTATGTACAGATGTTTTTGCTTTTATAAACCTAACGGGACGACAGTGCATAGCGCATTCCTTTTTCTTTATCTCTCTCTCTTTTCTCTACGCTTCCATTTTTGTGGCGTAGATTTATAGAGAGAGAATTCTTAAGCGGAAAATCAAGAGAGAAGAAACGTAAAGGAATCTCAAAGCTCGATCGATTTCAGAGGATTTGACTCGACTATCTTCTCTTCGTTTTCCACTTTCAACTCCTCATCTATCTCCCCACTTGTGTTATCAGGTACGCGTTTCTCTATCTGTACAGATATTTTCTCGTCGCAGTGAATCCTTGCTTGATTCTCCGTCTCGTTTTCTGGTATTTTGTTGTTCGAGCTTTTCTATTTGTTTGTGTTTACTTCTGATGTCAGATCGAGTCCCGTGACTTTTACGCGGTAGTTTTTTTTTTCTGACTTGTATCCAGATCTGTGGAATTGTGTTGGATTGTTTATTGGGTGCTTTACTCGTTGAATTTCTCAAAACAGATTCCAATTTGACATGAATATTATCACATAGCTTGGTGGAAAATACTTTTGTTGTTCATGTTGTTGTTTGTGGATTTTTATGTGTCGGCAATGAATCTTAGGCCTCGTGATTTTATGTACTTTGTTGCTTCAAAGATCATTCCGGAATCCACCAGGCTTGTTTTTCTGTTTGCGATTTGTTTTTGTGTTGGTTTAAGTTGACCTAATCTATTATCTCTTTTACATATTTAATCTGCAGAACTCTCTCTTGGTTTGGTTGCTATGGCTGCTACCGCCACTGCTCCTTCTGCTGTCCGTTATGCACCTGAGGATCATTCTCTCCCCAAGCCTTGGAAAGGCCTCGTCGATGATAGAACTGGCTACTTGTACTATTGGAATCCAGAGACCAATGTTACTCAGTACGAGAAACCAACTGCCTCTCTACCTCCCAAATTTTCTGCTGTATCTGTAAGCTCTTCCGTTCAAGTCCAACAAACTTCGTCCGGAACAAATGGTGCTGGCTATGCTCCTCGCAAGGATGATGATAAGTACAGTAGAGGCAGTGAACATGGGCCTAAGGTTGACTCTGGCTCGAGGTTTAGCGAGGTACTGACCAATTCTGTCATTTATACTTGTTATTGGCTTTACAACCCTTTCTCTAGCATTATATAGATATTGGTAAGTGATGTTTTTAAATATATCATTCTTTAGTTAATTTACTCATCATCTAATTTTTTCATCTTGTTATAGGGTGGCAGAGGTGGAGCTCCGTATTCGAATGGTGCCGCTAATGGACTTGGGAATTCTGCTTATGGTACCACATCTGCCAGAGCTCCTCCTGCTTCATCGGCTCCAGGAAATGATTTGTCCCCTGAGGCCTATTCCCGCCGTCATGAAATTACTGTCAGTGTAAGTATCTAAGAAATTCCTTGAACAACCAATTTCATGTTTTTGGTAAACCTCGTTGTTCCTCTCTTACATGGTGCTCCCTACCAAGCTGCACAACTTTTCACTTGTTGATTGATGTAATAGATATGAATTATAGTATATATTGTCCCTCTCGAGCAGTTGTCACTTAAAGAACAACATATATGGAGAGAGGCATATAAACGGTTGTATTTCTTCAAGCTATTTTTTGTTTCTCTTAGTTACCAAGTAGTAATTGACATCTCTTTTTCCCGTTTCTTCAGGGGGGCCAAGTTCCACCACCTCTAATGTCCTTTGAAGCTACTGGTTTTCCTCCTGAGCTCCTGCGGGAGGTAAGAATTTATCCTTACAGTAAATTAAGAAGACTTATGAATCCTCAAACTCTATATTTTTGCTGATCTACCAATAAGCCTGATCTATATATAGTTTTATGCTGGTGTCTAACTAATGGAATTAACTTAGTTTCTTAGGATGAGACTTATTTTGCCATCAATCTAAAGTCTTCTTAGGATTAACATTTAGAGTTAAAGTTTTATGCCATATGCACCCTTTTCTCTTTTCTTTTTCCCAGGTGCGATGTTTGCTCCTGGGGGGAGCTAATGTCGTACACTGTGCCACTTCTTTGAGGTCCTTGCAAATTATTTGGAGTGCCCTTTATGGTGGACCAAATTTTTTGGGAAGGGCTTCCCAAATCATTCAAGCTCGTGGCAGGGCCTGTTAATGGTGTGATGATTCATTTCACCACCGGGTCCAGACAGAAGAAGAGGCGTCCTCCTGCTGCAGGTTTCATCAGTAATTTTTTGCCGCCTGCAAATGGGGGATGGTGCTTCTTCTGACATGAGCCACCACTCCATAATCCCGAATGAACCTTGGTGTTCCTCTTCTCATAGGACAGCCTGGTTTTCTGCTTTCTTAGGTACTCAGTGCAGGTTTCTCTGCTCCAACTCCAATTCAAGCTCAGTCATGGCCAATTGCGATGCAAGGTAGGGACATAGTAGCCATTGCTAAAACTGGCTCGGGAAAAACTTTAGGTTACTTGATTCCTGGCTTTTTGCATCTTCAACGCATCCGAAATGATTCGCGAATGGGCCCAACAATCTTGGTATTGTCTCCAACGAGGGAGCTGGCCACACAAATCCAAGAAGAAGCTGTTAAATTTGGGAGGTCATCAAGAATTTCGTGCACTGTAAGTAGAAGTCTCTGAACTTATAAAATTTCAACATACTACTTGTGTGGAATCCTCTGTAATGTGTGTGGCCTTTTATCTTGTTTCAGTGTTTGTATGGTGGTGCGCCAAAGGGTCCACAGTTGAGAGATTTAGAAAGAGGAGCAGATATTGTGGTTGCAACTCCTGGGCGATTGAATGATATCCTTGAAATGAGGAGAATTAGTCTGCGTCAAATATCTTATCTTGTGCTAGATGAGGCAGATAGAATGTTGGACATGGGCTTTGAACCTCAGATCAGGAAGATTGTGAAAGAAATTCCAACTAAGCGTCAAACCCTTATGTACACAGCTACATGGCCAAAGGGAGTAAGGAAAATTGCAGCTGACTTGCTTGTTAGCCCTGCTCAGGTCAACATTGGCAACGTTGATGAGCTTGTGGCTAACAAGTCAATCACACAGGTATGGATTGACCTAATTCTAGTGATTCTGCCTATCATTTCAGAAGAATCAATCTGATTGTTGTACTTTTTTGGACACAGCATATTGAAGTGGTAGCACCAATGGAGAAACAGAGGAGGTTAGAGCAGATATTGCGGTCTCAGGAACCAGGATCAAAGGTTATTATTTTCTGCTCAACCAAAAGGATGTGTGATCAACTAACACGCAATCTAAGTCGCCAATTTGGAGCTGCTGCTATACATGGAGATAAGTCCCAGCCTGAGAGAGACAATGTTCTTAATCAATTCAGAAGTGGCAGGACTCCAGTTCTTGTTGCAACCGATGTCGCTGCACGTGGACTTGACGTCAAGGACATCAGGTATATAGTCCAAATCCCAATCCTTAAAACAACTCAGTAAACTGTGACTTCAATGATTAATATTAGTAGCTGAATTTGAAATCTCAGGGCGGTCGTAAACTATGATTTCCCCAATGGAGTGGAAGACTATGTTCATAGAATCGGAAGAACAGGAAGAGCTGGAGCGACTGGTCTGGCATTCACATTCTTTGGTGATCAAGACTCGAAACATGCTTCGGATCTGATCAAGATCTTGGAAGGAGCAAACCAGAAAGTCCCTCCTCAAATCCGCGACATGGCTTCACGCAGTGGTGGTGGAATGAACAAATTCAGTCGCTGGGGTCCTCCTTCTGGAGGCCGTGGTCGTGGTGGTGACTCTGGTTATGGTGGCAGAGTTAGCTTCGGCTCGCGTGACAGGTAGAATTTAACACAGTTTTTTTATAATTAATTGTTAATTGTTAAAATGTGATAATGACTTTGAGTTTGTATAATAGAAGTAGCAATGGATGGGGAGGAAGAGAGCGTGAAAGGAGCCGTAGCCCAGAGAGATTCAACAGAGCTCCACCACCGTCGTCTTCGACAGGATCTCCTCCGCGCAGCTTCCACGAGGCCATGATGAGCAGACTCAGATAAACAAAGATATACAAAAGCTTACTAAAGCCAAGCCAAAGTGACGAGGAATGACACTATATTTTTATTTTTTTGGCCGTTGAACAACTTCAAAGTTAATCACAAACTCTTATTGCAGATTCACGTTCAAAACTACAATTGATATATGTTTTACTTTTAGTCTTTTGTATTTTATATATTTGTTATGCCCGCTCAGAGATTTGTAAGAATGTTTCAGATAGTAATGTAACAACTACTTTTTTAATCTATTTATTTCGGCTTAGTGTAGTTTGCTTAATTTGTGGTCAAGACCCTTGCCAAGGACTGTTGAGATGTGGCATAAGTATCGTCTGGTTGTATGCCAAAGGTTCTCACGATGGAGATGGACGATATTCATCTTTATGTAGCATCAGGTTTTCCAGAGTGGATTCGAACCACCATTGAGGCAGATTGTCGTTAAGCCTCTCCTATTTTTGGGTTCCTTTTGGCCCTGTCTCTGTGTACGGAAAGTTATTGTTCATTAAAAAAACAAAGATCATCTCCTCATCTGTGCTGCTTTACGTTGAACAGTATCAAGAATCCGGCAATAGTCAAAGAAAAGTGACGACTGCTCTCCTTCAAGTCCGTTCCGGCTAACCCGATTACGTCCGGCTAGGTTATTGCATGGGCTTCCTCCAATTACAAGATCAAATCCCCCATACTCCTCCATAAGTTGCTCGATCGTTTTATTGTCTAGCTCTTGGACATCTCTGTACTCTATCAGCGTGCCTTTCTGATTTGTCTGCTCCCAAAAGCTTCTCAAAATGTTTTGGTTCACTGTTGAAATCTCAACAGATACAACAACATTCATTGGAATCCCGAGACGATAAAGTGCCACTTCTCCACCACCAATCCCCGTGAAGAGTGACAGAACTTTTATTCCATTAGGGAACAATGGCTTAAGGACAGACAAATGATATGCAACTGTATCAACCTAAACAAAAGAAACAAGTTCAGAGCCAAAACAAAACCAAACTGAAGAGACAATCTTTTATACCTGGAATGAGTTGCCTAGAGACTTGTAACGATCTTTTCTACTAATACCACCACCTCGAGTATGATCTTTTGGGAAGCCTAGAAGCTTCTCCATCTCATCTGGTTCGAGTGTGGCTACTTTGTTCTTACCAACCCAAACCAAATTGTATCTTTTGCAATCGTTGATGATAGCTTTCTGTACATCTAGAGGTGGGTCTCCATTATGTTCCTCAAGCTTCTCTCGTATGCTGTTTGTGGACTGGGCACTGGCCATAGAAGTCACCAAGCAATTTAACTTCGTTCTTTTATCCCACTTTGGCCACCATTTCTTCATCAAGGGGAAAGCTTCTTTGATGGTATAATGTGATGGTGGTTGGATTTGGTACCTATTGTGGATTGGGAGGTTGTGTATATAACCTCTCTTCCTAGCTGCAGCACAAAAGTACTTCGAGTCCACAAATTCAGGCATGATCTCATACAAGTGGCTTGAGATCTTGGCCCAAACACCTTTTGGTGCCATTGCAACATTCTCATAGTAGAAATAAGGCGGACCACGAGCAGCAACTGGAATTGGGTCTGGTCTGTGCAGTATAAGTCCAGGTTCATTAAGTACACCAAACCCAATCATTGGATTTGGCAGACAGATGAGCTCTTCATCATTGGCCATTGGCTTTCTTCCTCTTCTTGGCTGCTCATTGTATGCTCGTCTCTTTTTACTGTTTATTATTGGCTGCATAAATAATAGCACTCATCAAGCATGAAAAAAAAAGCTGCATAGTTTTCTGTAGCCTTATGGTAATTTCTAGTAAACATGACTTGATGTGTGTCTTAGTTCTTCGAAAGACATAAACTGATTACCTCTCTTTCATCAGGTTCTGCAAAAAACTCCTCGAACTGGCGTGCCATCTGAGCAGCAGAAATGAACTCTACCACCTCTTCTATACTTGCATTTTCTCCTGAAAGAAGTTTTACAAGAATCATGAATATGTTGCAAGGACGCTAATTGGATATATATGAAAGGAATACATGTCAACGTCTTATAGTAAACAATAGGCGAGAGGTTACCACATCTCTGTATAGCTAAAGAAGCCTCCTCTCTCGGATACTCCATTTTTATCAAAGCTTTTAAGATACTACTACCTTCATGGGAGGAGTTGAGTTCATTCTGTCGTTTTACATAAATAGATAACAAGAAGACAGTTTGTACAGTCAAGCTCTTAAACATGTAAACAATGAGAAAGGGATCGAAACAGGAGAAAAAAGAACAGTATCATCATATACCTCGCCATCTGAGGATAATGAGTAAAGATTGTCATCATTGTTACTGTTTGACAAGTTGTTAATGTTTATTGCATCATCTTCTGTTTCACGCAACTTCTCTGCCTCCTAAAATACAGTAATGAAATAGTGAATTCTGATATGTAATATATACAATATAAAAGCAGTGTCTACTTACTGCATAACTCAGAAGTGCGTTTGTTAGCTCATCTACATTTTCCTCTCCTGCACATTATCAAGGACAGTTCAGAAGAGAACCGCATTAAATGTTCACAGTTCATATAAAGAAACAGGAAGCAAGAGATGTGTCATTACCATACTCTTGAATAACTTTTATGACCAAATCCTCAGAGAATCCCATCCCAATAAAGTGATCTATAACCTTAGATTTCGAAGAACTGGCTTGATCAGTGCTGGTCTACAAAGAATCATAGAATGTAGTTAAAAGAACATGTAATATATAGCAGTTTACGGAAACATTACACAAGTAAACAGAAGATACTCACAGAATACTTGAAGAGAGTTTCAAGAATCATCGTAGGTTCCGGAGGAGCTCCTGCAAATTATTAACATTTCATAGATTTGTTGAACTCAGAAATGCATATCTCAGATCAAAAGCACAGTAAGAAATAGGCTCACCACTGGTTTCTTCAATGGCTTTAGCTATCATTTCATCTGAAAATCCCATCTCAATAAAACTAGCAAACGTCTCATCTGAGATTCCCATATGAACTGAGTTTGGCTGAGGTTATACACAAACAAAAACTCATATTATTATTGTTTTGTTAAAATTGTAATTTTATAGAATTCAGAAACTAGCACTTACAACATTAGGTCTAGTTGAAGTTGTAGACATAGAATGTACAGAAGAAGAAGATGGAGACAATCTGAAGTAATCGACCTCATTATCATCATCTGTATTCCAGTCGATATCATCATTTTCATCACCAGAAGAGTGTCCCCCCTTGCAAAACAGTGCGTAAAACAAAGAAAAATCGATTTCTTTTGTTGTAGACATAGAATTTTACTGTTTTATCTAAGAAGTAAGAAAGGTGTGATTACCATCTCTGCAGATGTAAATAGCAGTGTCCAAAACAATAAACCTGCCAATATAACATCATAAACATGAGATGAAATTAAAAGTGAGATCAGTTTTCGAAAGCAGTCTAATATCCTCACATGGAATAACAGCAGTTGAGAATAATTGAGCTTTTCTAAGTAAAACAAATAAACACGTATGCTAAGAACAAAACGCTCAATCAAAGATTGCGAATGCATGAAAATGTATAGAGAGGTACGAAAACAAAACTTTAGAGAGATAACGAAATGGAAGATGAAGCACATACATGGAAGGAAAGATGAAGCGAACAACAGAAGAAGAGAAGCTTACCACCTGAAGTTGAAGATAAGAGTGTGGACTGTGGAGAAGACTATCACATTTACCTGATCACAGAATGAGAGAAAGAGAGTGACTGAGTGATCAAAGGTTTTATAAACATTATCTAGTTACGAAGAAATTACGAAGAAATTATGTAAAAGGGTGATAAGGTAAAATGCATATGTAACTACGCAAACAAAGTGACGGTTAAAGTTTCGAATGCCTTTTGAAAGAAGCCCAAACAACAAAGAGTTTTCACTATTTTCAATTAAACCCTAGTTACTACTTTATTTATTTAAACCTTTTCACCAATTTTCAATGTCAAATTTAATGTATTTCCGACTTCTGAGTTTCCTATGTTGAAAACTCAACCATATCTTATTACTTTCTTATGAAAAATTATTTTATCATTATTGTGATTTGTATTCTTCATATTTTTGTGATTGGTTGAATATTTAAGAAAGAAAAAAAGAATATTAGATTTCAACAAAGGAAAAAAATCTTTGGAAAAAGAAGTTTGGTGAGTCTATAGCTTATAGGGAAGTGTATGTCTTGTGTATTTTGATGATAATATAATTGATGACAGCTTATTAATCTCTAAATAGACTTTATTTTTTTGTGGTTACAATTTAATTTTCCTTTTACAACTAAACCAATCATGAACTCTTTGAATCTTACATCAAAGCTCCTTAAATCTTCACACATCAATCTATCATTTTAATTTATCATTGCTTATTTTATACTGAATATTCAAATCATCAACAAGAACAACAAACTTATATTACATATAACCGACCAAAACAAGCTAATATTCTATATATATAGGGATTATGACTAGAATAACCTAAATTTAATTCATAACTCATAAGAGTAGCGAAGTTTTCTCTCTATAAATATTTGAAACATGCAAAAATTAGCTAGATTTGAGTTAGAGATTCTATTTACCTTATTTAAATGTCGAGAATGTTTTGGACTAGACCGTTAAATCTTTACTTTTAACTTCTAAAAGTACCAAAAAAGCTAATGTTTAAGAATTTGGAAAAGTTCAAATGAAAATTAGATAGTTTTATAGATAGGAATGAAGAGAAAATAAAAGATAATGTGGTTAAAGATGAGGAATGAGCATTAAGATATAAAAAATGGGTAGATAAATATGCATTTAGATATTTTGTTGTTGTTAATAATGGGTGAGAGAATTGATGAAGATGGTATTTTGATAAATAAGTGAGATTGTATGAATATTTTGGTCATTGGAAATGAGTTTAGGGGTTATAAATGCATTGACTAAAATTAATGGGTCATTAGGCAAACAATCCTATATATAGAATGATATTTCAAGGTTTTTTCTTACAAATTATATGTAAAACTGACTACATTATTTAGTTTAAATTAACTCCAATACAGTTTACTAATGACGCAATGTATTTAATTATATTAGGAATTAATATCTTACAAATATTTAATTAAATTGTAAGATGACACATCATAATAAATTTTAGCCACAAAACCCCACTTACTAAATGTGGCAAATGTGTTACGCCAAACCTTCTCCATTAATAGCACAAAAGGAAACATTATTGGAACTTTCCTTGTATTTGTTCTCTCTAAAATCAAGATTGTCTTATACATTGTAAATCGAAATCATATATATACCACAAAGAAAAACATGCGTTGGGCAGATAAAAAACATTTGTAAACTATAATTTAGACGTAAAATATAGTAAGTATAGAAAAAATCAAATGCAGTGTAAAAAAAAAAAAAGGAAGACAAAAAGAACAACATTGAGTTAATTAACTTGACGTAAGTCTAGAGATTAATGATAAAGAGTTAGGAAGTAGTCGTTATTAAAAAAAGCTATGTGTTATGTTTTCTTTACAATTTGCGTGGACGTGGACTAATCACGCTAAGTTTATATTTAATTATTATTTAATTATTAAATTTTGTAATCTAAGATTACATATTTTTCATAGATTTTTCACACACACATATGGTTACATAACATGTTACCACTGACAAACTCTGCCTATAAAAGAAAAGAGTTGTTGATCATATTCCTGCCTCCAGTATCTATTTCTAATCTCTCTGTAAATTTTATAGACACGAAGAGAAAAAGAGTACAGAGAGGTATTGAGAAAAGAAAGAAGAAGATGGAGAGGATGAAGAAGGAAGGGAGAGGAAAAGCAACAGTACCATCAAAAAAAGAAGAAGAAGAAGAAGAAGAAGAAGAAGAAGAAGAAGAAGAAGAAGAAGAAGAAGAAGAAGAAGAAGAAGAAGAAGAAGAAGAAGAAGAATATTTACACATCTATATCATGTGTTACGTTATTTGGTATGTTTTGTTGATGTTATACATGCAAATATGTGATCATGGTCGATTTTAATCTATGATAAGGTCTAAAACGTACCGGAAAAATTTGTCGGCTCCGGTGGTTAAACTATCTCCGACCAGATGTACGGCGAGGAAATATTATATTGGCCGTTGAACAACCTCAAAGTTAATCACAAACTCATATTGCAGATTTACGTTCAAAACTACAATTGATATATGTTTTACTTTTAGTTTTTTGTATTTTATATATTTGTTATGCCAGCTCAGAGATTTGTAAGAATGTTTTAGATAGTAATGTAACAACTACTTTTTTTATATCTATTTACTTCGGTTTAGTGTAGTTTGCTTAAATTAATAAGAATAATACTAAAGAATTGGCAAAAACTAACATAAAATTTACGAAAAAACATTAAAAAAACTCTTGAACATTCTTTTGTTATGTAACATTTTGAAGTTTTTTTTGTCTCCTTTATTTTCTTTAGTCAAGGTTTTTGTCTCCTTCATTATAAAACTAAACTACGGTTAATAATAATACATTACTCGCAGAATAATAGGATTCCCCGAGTTACAACTGAAGAAAAAAATGCGAAAAACAGGCGGAAAAATATTGAATCCTCGGAGATTAATACCCCAAAAAGACAAAAATAGAAGAAGAGGGAATCGGAAATAGCTTAAAAGAACTAAGACTTGAAATTAGAAAATTTGATCCGAAAAAATCAAGTCAACCCAAAATCAACACGGTCAAAAGCATATAACGATACCTCGACTTGGTGTATCTCCCAAATAAAGAATCTAGAGTTTGAACTGGAAGGAAATAATCTTATAATTCTCCGAAAATGGCAGAATCAAAAAACAAATGTCACCCATGACGAAGACCGATTGGATGACGTCAAAAGCAGAATTTATAGATATATGAGACCTCGATCAAGTTTACTAGATTGTCGAACTCAAAACCAAAAATTGTTGAACTCAAGAGAAGACAAACAAATAATCGACCCGGAAAAGTATAAAAACTCATACCAAGAGGAAATCTAAATCTAATCCAACCAAAGTAGTCCTAGCTCAACTAAATCTGCTCTTAATTAACCAAAACAACTTAACTAAACATTTTATGATTACACAAAACTAGCGAAGCTAAAGGATTAAAGAGCGATAAAATGGAACAACCAAAACAAGGACCTGTGACACCGACTATAGGAGGGAAGAGTTCGACCGGAAAATAGTTTTTGACCAAAAAAGAAAGAAAAAATTAAGGAGATTATAGTTGCATCATATTTTCTTTATGATTTGTGTATAACTTAATTGTTACAAAACTATAGGAATTTTTCTTGCTTTTATTTGGTACTTAATTTTCTAATTTTTTCTATATAGTGAATTATTTGTTAATTGTGATGAGCTACAACGACATTTTAGTTAAAGATTCAGTTAAATTTTTTGGATTAGTAACAACAAATTCCAATCGACTTTTTAAAAATGTATACAACATTACTTTCGGATGCTACCTTTTTTTTTTTAATCTCTTTTAACCCTACAAAATTAGCTTTTATGTTGCATAGTAAGACTTCCGGGTGAAGGCAACGCAATGCATTGTGTTAAAACACTGATGAAATGAATTTATAATCATTCATGACTTTTTGCTTGACAAAAAAAAAAAAATCATTCATGACTTTGGTTTCTCTCTCTCTCTCTATATATATATATATGTGTGTGTGTGAATTTTGTGTTTTTTTTCATAAATGGTTAATTGTTTCCTAAACTCGTCAAAATTGTTAAGTTTTTCTTTCAATAGTGTTTACTAAACTATTATGTATAATATAACCCTTAAATTATAAAATATAGACAATAGGATTTACAAGTTTTATGATTAAAAAAAAACTTGTAAGTATAGAATACAATAAATTAAACACCTAAAACCCTTCAAAATATGTTTTTCAGAGTCTGTCTCACATTCTCTTAAAAGTTGAAGGTTTTAGATCAACCAAAAAATATTCAAGGTTTTTCTCATAATTTTTGTACAATTTAGGGGTTTTTTACACATTTTTCCTAAACGAATCTGCAAAATACAACTTTGAATTATTTCCAAGACATAGATCATGTCCTCATCTGTGCTGCTTTACGTCGAACAGTATCAAGAATCCGGCAATAACCAAAGAAAAGTAACAATAAGTTGACTTGTCGTTAACTTTTTGGGTCACTTTTTTAATCATCATTAATTAGTTAAAATAGTATGAGATTAGGGGTAAAATTATGTATGTGTTTTTTTCTCCTGGCTTGAGGACCAAGGTAGACTGGCCCTACATTTGCCATTGTCCCGATTTCCTAAGTTCCCATTTGCTTCGGTATCCGAACCAAATTTCTGAGTCAAGGTTATTTAACACGAGTCTTCTCCGAAGCTAAGGTTCGTCAGTTGTGTTCTTGAGAAGCTTTCCTCGAAGCTTAGGCTCGGAACGTACGAGAAGCTTACCACTTTCCCGCTTACATTGTCCGTCTCTCTTGTCTTGTTTTTGTCTTTACGCGTTCACTCCACACTCCATTTTACTTAGCCCAGTGGACAAGCTCGAGTCTCTCTATTCTTTCTCTCTCACGGCGATCTCTTTGTTTCTTTTTGGGAATCATGGCGAGGTAAGCTTTGAAGTTTGAAACCCAATCTCAAGCCCCAGATTCGTTAATATGTTTGAATCGATTCTCTCAATCAATAGCTAGTGCTTTATTTCGCCTGAAATGGACATTATTTTTACTGGGTTCTTGTTCTTATTTTCCTGGGCAGTTAAAGCGTCAAACTTTCCTTATGAGTTTGTGCTAGAAAGATTGATACTATATAGATATTTAATCCGGTTTAGGCATTGTCTTTCTCTGTGTATTGATTTCAGTTTAATCTATGTAAGAGATTTGTGAAAGACTTTTCTGTTTCTGCTTGGATAGTTAAACGTCTGTAATTAATAAGAAGATGACTTGAGTTACTTTGTTGTCTCTGAGCAGCAGCTGCTTATATACTGATTATCTAATTCTTTTGTTCTTGTCACAAATAATAGGGCTTGGATTGTTGATGGCCGAGGAATCGCAACGAAAGTGAAAAATGCGTCTGTTTCTTCAGCTTTGCAGATCAAAGACTGTGGTGCTCATATCATATGCCCTAATTGCTCTTACCGCATTGACAACAGCAATGTGAGTGAAGATCTCTCTCCTTTCTTGTCTGAAACAGACTTACTTTGCTTACACACTGACTTTTTGCTTTTTTTGGTTTCAGGTAATGCTTCCATGGCCTGGCCTTCCTAAAGGTGTCAAGTTTGAACCATCTGATGAGGACATTATCGAATTTTTGGAAGCTAAATGTGGCATTGGAGGTGTAGAACCGCATGAGCTTATCGAAGAGTTTATTCGTCCACTCACTGAAGATGTTGGAATCAATTACACTCATCCTCAATACCTTCCTGGTAAGTTGATAACATTATACCGTTAGAATTCTGCAATCTACTTAATAGGGGCTTCTTTAAATATGCTGATAAACTGTTGTCTTTCAGTTGTAATTATATTAGTATTATCTTCAATCTATGAGTCTTCTTCAGGTTTATTGATTCCTGTGATCTTGCTATTTCAGGTGCAAACAAAGACGGAGTAAGTGTCTTCTTCTTTCACAAGACGGTGCAGGCATATGGAACAGGACAGAGGAAACGCAGAAAGATCACGCCCACATTTGTGAACGATGAACCAGTTCGCTGGCATAAGACAGGCAGAACCAAAGCTGTGATGCTCAATGGAGTCCAAAGGGGTTGCAAGAAGATCATGGTGCTCTACAAGAGCGCTAGAAAGGGATCAAAGCCTGAGAAATCAAATTGGGTTCTGCATCAATACCATCTAGGAACAGAAGGGAAAGAGATAGGAGACTATGTTGTTTCAAAGATCACGTATCAGCAGCAGAAGGTTGGGGAAATTCCTGATGAAGGTGAAAGTTCTGGGGTTAGAGATAGCCCAGGAACACCAAAGACGAATGCTCCAACAACACCATCTTTTGATGATACAAAGATGTTTGAGGTTGGTAAACAGAAAATACATTGGGAAGAAAAGATTTACCTTCTGTGTTCTAGAGACTAAAGTCTGCATTCTTTTTACTTGTAAACCAGGGACTGGACAGCATTCCAGGAGCTGCATTAGGGAAGATGTGGTCTAAAAGGCCTAGAATGGATGAAGAATTTGTTGTAAACCTTAGTGAAGATAACTTAACATGCAATGAAAGCATTGAGGCTTCGTCTCTTTGGGGAAATCAGGTTCTTCCTAATCCTAGCCACGGAACTACAGGGGAATTCGATGGTTTTTCGATTTCAGATCTTGAGAATGCAGATTTGGGGACTCCTCCTGATTTCCTCACTGTAAGATCCAGCTAAAAAAGCCTTGTTTATTTATGAAAATCATTGAAACTTGTATCCTGATATTGTTTCTATGTGTATTGATGCAGTTGGCTTCTCAGGAAAGCTTGTTAAATTGGATTGGATGGCTGTGATTGGTCTTGCTGCTATGATGCAGAATCCTTAAAAATGGCCTTTACTTTCTCAGATTATAGCTGAAGAAAGGAAAAGCTGGAATATGTATAAATATGAAAACTTCAAAAGTCTCCCCAACTGGTCGTATCACTCTGTATCTGTGATAATTTTACTTCAGCAAATCTTCAAACGATCAATTTTCCCTCGGATTTCCGGAGATGTTACTGGAAATAATCAGTTTCGATATCGGAATATGTAGCAGAGCACTTCATTGTGTAATTCCAATAGATATTTTGACATATTTTGACATTTGTTCTCTTGCTCTGTACTACTGAACTGTTATGTTATTGTGGTGAATCACTCTGTTTTGGTTATCTAATATTTTTGGCTATTAATCTAATATCAGTCACTAGTCTGTTTTTCAACTTTAGACACGTAATAGTATCAAGTTATGTTTCCAACTGTTCTGATCAGATCCGTAATATCACAAATTTTTTGACTATGTATATACAGAGAGATTTAGAGAAAGAGAACAAATACTATAAAGCTGTCTTGAGAATACTACAGAGGACTGATAACTGATAAGTGGAGGTCCTAATCTATTAACCAGATTCTCTTTTGCAATTCCCAGGTAATAAGTACTTATAGCTATCAGCATTTTGAATTAAGTATCCAGGGAGATGAACAGCCGAAAAAGACCGTGGAATCGGGCCTAGTTTCCCAATAATCTCCCTGAATGTGTGTTCTTCAGGAAACATATCGAAGAGATCAGTCCCTTTGCAGATAATATCTTGAATTCGTCTTGGGTTGAGATAATGTAAGAATCTAACCCGGTCAGTATGGCTATAAGCTTTCATCTTGAAGACAAAATCACTGATGTGTCTAAAACAGAAACTGCAATGCCAACCTGAATCTGACAACAGATTGTTGCTTTGTCGGAAATGAACGTACCGAGTTTTCCTAGACTTGTAGAGATGAACTGAAGCTCTCCAGCTTTTGTTATCGACGTAGTACTCATATGAGTAAAGATAGTTTCTCAACTGAAGATGAAGAATGGGTGGGTATCCATCACACCATCTAAGTAGATCTATGGTATGACCACTAGGGATCTCATCTACATCAGACATTATCAAAAGATCATCTTCTTTTATACCAGAGAGCTTGATTAATTGATCTAGTGCAAGCCTTTGGAATGATTCTTCCACAAAGGGATTTTCACCTTTCTTGAATCTTCCTCCTACACGCCCATAAGACAGTCTTGGCTCGGCGAATTTGAAATTCTTCTCTCGGTTATCAGCAAAAGCCAAGGTCTTTGACAATCCAGTGAAAGTTGAGTTGGATTCCAGAAGCACAAACTGTGTGATGTAGGGATCTAACTCCTTCCAACGGATAGTGAGCATATCAACCTCGTTACTGAACAAGACAGCATCATAAACTCTTCTTGGAGATTCACGGATTTTCCAGCCATGAAGATTGCAGAGCAATTCCATTGAAGCGTTTTCGTGGTAGTAGTGAGGAAGGATGTTAAATGGTTTAGGAGGTGATTCCCATAAAGGTCTCAAGAAGTATGTGATCTTCTGACCATGTAAATAGATGCCAAAGATGGCCATTGGCAGAAGAGTGAAGACAAATAAAATTGTTTTGAAATTGAGTCCTCTTAGAACACATTGAAGCCCTGACATGGCCTTGCCTCCTGGAGAACCATCCTGTAAGATGTATAACAATAGCAGAGAATTTTATTATCAAAGAGGAGCCATGATGGAAGCTTTCTCAAGAGTTAAATATATGAATACATGTGAGACTCTCAACTACAAAGTTGACGCAACAGAGAGAAAGATTTGCAGGTTTCACCTACCAAATGTTGTTTTTTTAATGAGCAGAAAAACATTATCTTAATGATCCACTCAAGATTGGTTTTT
>OVAX01001114.1:0-53565 GCA_900406405.1 Lepidium africanum
TTTGAAGTCCGACATACGCTTTTCCACCATAAAGCTTCTCAAGTCTGCAACAAAATCAAAATCCAGAACACAAAAGGAATCTCTATATGTAAATATAGAATTCGAAGATCGAGGTACCTGTGAGCGACGGAGAAGAGAGCGGTGGAATCGGAAGTCTCGACATCGGAAAACTCGTCGTCGGAGAAAAAACGACGGACGAGTTGATAGATGACTATACCACAGATGATCTCCACCCACATCTTCCTTCTTCTAGAAAATTGAGAATACGCTTCGAAATTAAGGAAAGAAGAAAATGAAAAACCTCAACTGAAGGGTCAAACGGAGCGTTTTGTTNGCTGAAGTAAACAAATCTGTAGTTAGACTAGAAAAATCAAATTACTCGGTTTAATCGATCCGACCGGTTTGAACAATGAATTACAAATTTAGTCGGTTTAGTATCTGATTCACTTTTTGAAAACATTTTATATTCAAAAAAAAAAAAATATTGTCTTCCTCCTTCGATAAAAACGTAAAACCCTAAAATTCTTTTTACTTTCCGAAGCCTCTCATCGGAAATACAATGAGTATAATCGCAGGTTCATACGAGAGATTCATATGGGGTTTCAAGCTTAAACCCACCAGGCACGATGCTGATAATCAAACCCTAACTCTCTCCCCTCTCTTTTCTTACCCTTCCCACATCTCCTCAATCACCACCGTCGCTTGCTCTGGTCCCGCCGCTGCTTCCGGCGGCTCCGACGATACAATCCATCTCTACGATCTCCCTTCCGCTTCTTCCCTCGGTTCTCTCCTTGACCACAACCACACAGCCTCCATTACTGCTCTATCCTTCTACACACCTGCTTCACTCTCCTTCCCGCGTAATCTCATCTCCGCCGCTGCTGATGGCTCCGTTGCGATATTCGACACCGACCCTTTCGTTCTCCTTAAATCCTTTCGTCCTCATAAGAAAGCAGTCAACGATTTGGCAATTCATCCTTCTGGGAAGCTCGCTTTGGCTGTTTATCGCGATGAGTGTTTTGCTATGTTGAATCTTGTTAGAGGAAAGAGGAGTTTTTGTTGTAGGTTAGGGCATGAGGCGAGTCTTGTGAAATTTGATCCGAGTGGTGAAAAGTTTTTCATGGTAGTGACTAACAAAGTTGGAGTTCATCAATCGGAGGATGCTAAGCTTCTTCGTGAGCTTGAAAATCCGAGTCGTAAGCGTATACTCTGTGCTGCTCCCGGAGAGGTGATTTCTTATTCTTCGAAGTTTCATCTCGTATTTCAATGTTTCCTATCATTTCAACATTTGCTACTTCAGTGTCTTAATTGGAAGATATGACATGTTTAGAAATGTTCCCTTGTGAGTAACATTTTCAGATCCTTGGCTTGTGTTTATAATGCTAAATCAAGATGGTTTTCTTCCACTGCCCTTCATGTTGAACTAGACCTTTATGTTGCTTAAGAGTGTACATTGCAGAAGAGCCTACGCTCTTAAAGCGATGAAAAGAGACTTATGTTTGAGGCTGTTACAGTATCTAGGCCTAGACTCTGATTGTTCAGCTTAACTCTTGACTAGAAAAGGTTGATGATAGCTTTAGTCTTTTTATTGTGCAAACAGACAAACTCTTTCTACAAATGTTTGCTTCTTTTGCTCAGTCGTAGTTGGTTTTAAGTTTATGTTATGTAAGAGCCCTCCTTTCCTTGAAGCGGCTAAATTGAGTTGTTTATATTGTGTTTATGTGGTAATTTTGGAAATGATTAGGACTTCTATTACTTGGCTAAACATGTTTGCTTAATGTGCAACAGAGTGGAACTCTGTTTACTGGTGGTGAGGATCGAGCTATAACAGCTTGGGACACTAATAGCGGGAAGCTTGCTTATTCCATAGAAGATGCTCACCCAGCTCGCATCAAGGGGGTTGTTGTGCTAACGAGAAATGATAGTGATGGCTCCTTGGAAGATCCATACTTGATTGGTTCTGCATCGTCTGATGGTATCATACGTGTTTGGGATGTGCGAATGGCAGCTAAAGAGAACACAAAACCATTGGCGGAGACAAATACCAAATCAAGGCTTACATGTCTTGCCGGGACAGCTCTTAAATGTAAGTTTATTATTGAGAACACACATTTTGTTTAACCATACAAAGCTCCTTACAAGTTGTAACATTATGGTTCTTAATCTTTCTCTTGGTTTATACAGCTATGAGACGGCCACAGATTAAAAACCAAGCTCAGAAGGTAGACGAAGGGAATGAGAACTCAGGATGAGGAGCTGTGTTTAGTGTTTATTGACTATAAGAGATTTTGTGCTGACAATTTTCTGAAGAAAGTTTTGGTAGAATCGTAATATACGATCTATAATAGATCCTTGTCTGATTACAGTTATAAACACTATCTTAAAACTGTCAAATTTTGAAAGAAAACCATTCTACTATTATCATTTATGCCTTGTTCTCATTCACTTTATTGTATTGTCCTACTTATTGTCTGAAACAAAAATGTTGTAAAACTAGAAACAATATTCCAGATTCCACCATGGAAAACGTGGCTCAATACTGAGTGGTGTTGTTGGGGATTTTGCCTTGTTTCAATTGGGAAAGAGCATATTCAGCAGTACGAATGAGATCAGCAACGTTGTGTTTAGAAATCTCCTCGGAACCAAACAAGAAGATGGTCCTAATCTCAGCTTTCTTTGCAAGTCGTGATGCGTAACTAAGCTGCAAGTTTGGTGAGTTTATGCTCCTTAGTAGTTGTCTGTATAAAGAAAGAACTTTTCCTCTATTCTTTGCAGCCTCTTCTGCTGTTAACCATATCAGACCCATGGTTTTAATGGAAAAATAATATCCTGCAAATAAGGTGGAAAATTGGGTAATTTTGTCAAACACCTGGTGCGCAATGACCCAAAAAAAAAAAAAAATAACGCACCGAGATGATTGGCGTAAGCAATTAACGCTATATCACCCAAGCAAGCAATCAATAGCTTCGACGGAATCGAGCAAGTGATCAAATATATATATATATATATATACATATCACAATTTGTTTAGGGTTTAAGTTCATCGTTAAGAAATGAAAGGTGAAGCAAACAAAAGTAAGTTTCAGAATCAGAGATTCAATTGAAGGAGAGTCAAACCGAAACAAAAATGCATAAACAAGAAAGTAAACTCGTCGACTTGCCTTAAGCTATGAGAGATTTCCACCGGCCGGCGAGCGAGAGCTCTGTAAGACTTTCCGGTATTCTCGGGATTAAGTTGTTTTCCGCTATATATGTATCGATATTTTTATTTTTATAATAAATTATATTTCAACAACAAATAAAATTCAGAGAAAGACAACCACAGCTAGGAGAGTAACAAAAGACCAGCTTGCTACTTATGTTCCAAGCTCAATGATACTCAACATTTACATTTTAGTTTCCTCTCTAGCAAAACCCCTTACAAACACATGAGGGTTTACTTACTCTTACTTCTCTCTGTACTCCAAAATCCTAAATCAACCCTTCTTTATCACACTGTGTTTTGTTTCTTGTATGCAAATGACATTTAATAAGAGCACAGCATTTGCTTGATTGTTCACTCTGCAGTTTCCGCTATAGACTTTCCTTTGGTATCTACAGTTTCCGACTTCTCCAGAAGTCCTAGTTGGGTTTTTAATACCTATACCAAAAAGTTCGATAGATATCTTGAGCCACTTAGTTTGAAGGGTAGTTTTTGTACAAGTTAGATCAACATACCTCGATTTGAGACTCGAGAAATTTCCTCTCAGCTTCTAACTCC
Source organism: Lepidium africanum (assembly GCA_900406405.1). NCBI lineage: Eukaryota > Viridiplantae > Streptophyta > Magnoliopsida > Brassicales > Brassicaceae > Lepidium > Lepidium africanum. The sequence continues at coordinate 3,761 of OVAX01001114.1, forward strand.
GTTTGAGGAAGCAATGAATAACCTTGAGGCCTTCAACATGTCCAATCTTAGTGTTAGTTTTTTCATTACCATCATATATAGTGGATGGTGACAGAAGTTTCATAAGGGAAAGATAATATGCAAACTAAGTCCTCGACTGATATGAACCTTCCAGGTGCGATAAACAGACATGAGGGAGAATTTGGGACCATAGTAGCTCAAACATCAAGATCCAAAAGACAGTAACTAAGACATGTCTGGATATATTATTCATTTATGCTATGTGTTATTTCTTTGGGTATAGCTTTCACACATACCATGCTGGTGTATTTGCAGGGGGTGGATAAACAAAGGATCTCCCATATATGGAGGCTGCAGAAGCAGCAGCTCGAAACCTAGCCTCGTGCCTGCTTAAATTCTCAGTGGCAGCAGCAGAAATAGAAGAACCCTGGCCATCTGAACTTGAGGTACCCATTCCTGTTTGTAGCGTATAGTTAGTCCCGATATTTTCCAATACAAATAAGATTCACTTTCCAGACATGTTGAGCATATAAATCATCCTTCATATCAAGAAGCTCCAAAGACACAAAATATCGGGAGAACAGAGATTTCATTATGGAAATATGCATAAATAACAAGATCAGTACCCTGCTGCAAGGATTCTTGGTGTGGTCCATGGTTTCCAGAAGCTGTTGATGTAGCATTATCAGCTGGTACAACCAGAGCTCTGCAGGTAGGACATGTGTTCTGTCGTTCCAACCATGACCGAAGACAATGCACATGAAAGAGATGGCCACATATTAGTTTCTTCGCTGAGTTCATTTCTTCACGACATATGATACAGGTAGCATCGTTTCTGCAAACACCACATAAAGAACTGTGATTAGCATAGATATATAAATTACGAAGCTAAGAATAAGTAGTTGCAAATGGCTTGTGAAACGAAAAAAATTTCTGTATCTAGAACTTACGAACTAAGTTCTTCAGGAGTTGCATCAGGAAACCGATCATTCATATTGGAAGTGATTTTACGGTACCGGAGGTAATCAGTCACACGAATCTTGAAGTTTCTGAACGTTTCATAGAGCTCCCGTATTAGATGTAAGGGAAGGCCATAGTTCCTAAGCAATAAACAGTGATACATGAATTAGGATTTTGATACCAAAAATTTAATCAAATCCATCACTGTAGTAAGATTGCATAGTAAAGTAAACAAAATAAGTTGCATAAAGATTGACACAAAGTATCAGGTCTATCAATTGAGTGAATTATTGTTTTCATCTTCTGGCCACTTATTGTTATCATTAATGATATTCATCTTTTACAAGTAATATATATAAGCACTAATGTAACCAAGAGAAGACTCATAGATGAACATAAGTGTATAGTTATGCAAGTAACTCTTGAAACTAGTATCTAGCATCAAAAACTGTAAGACGATAAGGCTATAATGTGTCATGACAAACTGATTTGAGCATGTTAATTAGTCAGGATTCAGTTTTCTTCCAGTGGTATAACATCTAAGATCGGAATCATGAAAGAAGGGTATGGACTGAAAAACTTACATAAATATCATAAGGAAGAAGCAAAGATACATGGACAAGTGAAGCAAGTCACGGACAAGCTCCAGATAGAAAGTATATACTGGTTTTCTTTCCCATTGGCCTTCTTTGAGTGTATCAATGACATAGAAGGCATACTTCACTATAAGAGAAACAGTTGTTGTTGCCAAAATCATATACCTGCAACATTAAATTATCAACTAAGTCTAAAATTATTATAAACTTAACTTCAGTTAATCATATTTGCAGATGATATATCAGAAATCCTTCTCAAATGCAACTCAGCTATGTCAACTCAGGTGCAAAACTTTCAAACTTCATCAAAATTTTGAGCTCCCAATTCTTAGGATCCAAAAGAACCTAAACTAGCTAGTCTTAGTAACATCAAATCCATTAATTGATTCCATGAAACTTACTCAAACGTGAAGAAGATTGACATTGAAGCTTTCCGATTCTGAATCAATTGCCGCATAGAACTATACGTAAGGAGACAATCTAAGATAAGCAGGAAGACCATGAAAGAGACTATACGAACATGAGAGAGTAAAGTCACAGAAGGAGTAGTCTCAATATACTCCACTCTCTTTTGAGCCATCCAATGTAAACCCTTGATTAACAAAAGAGTCACAACCAAAGAGATAAAACCAACAGAGAAGTCTTGTCTAAAAATAGTAACGGCAAAGAGAATCTCCATGAGTTCTCTCCACGCTTGTTCATTCAAACGTTCAACCTCAGCTTCTCTAAGAGAACCCAGAAACACAAGTTTAACCAAATTCCATAAGCTGAACATTAAGACCAAACCCATGTTTAAGAGAACCACCAAACTGATCTTCGACGTTGATAGATACACAGTTGCTGGGTAAAATTGACCTCGGCTGCTAAAAGCATGATAAATCATAGCCAACGAAGCAAGTGTACTAAGCCCCGCATAAACCTTTAGCTGAATCATTGCCTTCAATGTCCTTCACAATAGATCACAAAGAACGGAAATCAAACAAACAAAAAGGAGTCCAGATTTTTCAATACCATTGGTGAATATAACTAAAAATCAAAGCCCACTAACTGTTTTCTTCCAGTACATATAATAATTTCATCAATTCGAACTCGATCAAACACAAAGATAAGGGAAGAAAAACGTACAGGATACACGAAATTACGAGGGAGAAGGAGAAGCTGATGATAAGAGTCGTCTATACGTTGGAAAAAGAGAGATGGAGAGAGAAAGAGAGAGAGACAAAGCCTTTAAGCTTCCATTAGAATAGGAGAAATCACGAGCTGCTTGCATTTTGGAGAAGAAGAAGAAGAAGAAGAAGAAGAAAGAAACAAGACACAAACCTGTCTGCGTAAGCCTAACCAATGTTATTATGACATGTGGACATTGATCGATTTTTATTTTTACAATTCATAATTGGGAAAGTCTAGCCAAACTCGGTCTCAAAAAATCTGCAAAACCATTGTTTGTTAAGACGCTAGAAAATTACCCACTAAAATTTTAGAATTAACATAACAAAAAGAAAAATTATTACGAATAAAATCATCAATAGAAATTTAATATCTAATAGAAAAGTGTTTATTAATATATTAAAAATTGTTAATATAGGAAATATGAGTTAGTATGTTATGATTGAAATATTATATTGTTTATTTTATTAATATTGTAAACGTATAATATCATTAATTTAAAGATAAAACTAGTTCATAAAATTTACATATTTTAAACTTTCGCGGAAAAATTACAATATTTGACCATCAAACGTCCCAACATACAGTTTGTAGTAAAATTCATATGTTAATGAATGTATTTTCGACAACGAAAATGATTCTCGAATTTGTCAAAAGGAACTATATGTATGGATCTACAAATTCGAAATTATTGTGATTTGTCACTTAACGCATACAATGACAGTGATTGGGAGGGTTGTCAAGAAACATAAAACTCAACAACAACTACTGAATTTTGTTTTTTTATTGGATTCAATCTTGTATCCTGGTCAGCCAAAAGACAGAGAATAATCTCAAAATCTTCTACGAAAGTTGAACATGAAGTCTTAGTAGAGACAACTCAAAAAACAACATAGATCTCATTCATTCTTCGAGATATTGGCATAGCTCAGCTCAACACAACTCTACTTTAGTGTGATCCTCTTTTTGTAATATACCTGAGTACCAATTTTGCTCTATATAAACGGTCCAAGCGCTTCGATTTTGACTATCATTATATCCGAGAACAAGTAGCACTCGATCATAAACGAAACATCCATCTCGATACAGCTCTAAGTCGCAAACATCTTCACAAAACTTCTGGCTCGACAATTGTTTCAATTTTTTCGGCTCAAACTTGGTGTGTTCCAAAATCTCACCTCAAGTTTGCAGGGAGTGTAAGCGAGAAAGAAGTCCAACAGAAAGTAGAAGAAGCGCAACTACAGAAAGACCTATCTGAGTTCATCAAGACAAACAAAGTTACGACAAAACTATGAGATGTAAGTACTCAAGACACGATAACATAGTTGTTACAAAAACAAGAGATAATTTGTTGGTTCATAACAGAACATATGATTCAACTGTGCTTTAGTGTGATCTTCTGTTTGGTGTTTACTAGAGGCTTTTTGCTCATTTGATTGGTCTGTTTTGTTTCTTTCTACTGCATTTAGAGTCTGCTTTATTTTCAGTTTTTCCTTTTGATATATATAATCTATGCATGGTACTGTCAAAGTGTTTAAATATATATAGGTGTTGTTCTTTTCCTCATCTAGAAACTCCATCTAAATGATACGTTTGGATGATCTGTTTGGATGATGCATCTGGATGATGTTCTTTTTTTCATCTGAAAACTCCATCTGGATGATGCGTTTAGATGAAGTTATGTTTTTTTTGTATATTTGTATAAATTAGTTGTAATCAATTGCCTAAAAAGGACATGTTTTGTGTTAAATTGTCTTTTTATAATATAAATTATATTTACAAGTACATAAGTATCAAAATTATTTTTAAAATAACTAATAAAATTGTATATTAATTACATAGTTAAATTTTAGTAAATAATTATTTTATAAAACTTTAAAAAAAATATTATTAAACATTATAATACACAAAAAATAATAAATACTCATACATTTCAATGCATAAAAACATAAAAAATATTTCAAAAACATAAAAATTATAGAAACAAATTAAAACAAAGCGAGAGTGAAAATGAGGAGAGAGAGTAAAATGATGAGAGTAAAAAAGAGGAGAGAGAGTAAAAAGAGGAGAGAATGTAAAAAAAGGAGAGAGAGTAAAAAGAGGAGAGAGAGTAAAATGAGGAGAGAGAGTAAAAAGAGGAGAGAATGTAAAAAGAGGAGAGAGAGTAAAAAGAGGAGAGAAAATAAAATGAGGAGAGAGTAAAAAAGAGGAAAGAGAGTAAATATGAGGAGAAAGAGTAAAAAAGAGGAGAGAGAGTAAATATGAGAAGAGAGAGTAAAAGAGATGAGAGAGAGTAAAAATGAGGAGAGAGAATAAAAAAGAGGAAACGAGTGAAAAAGAGGAGAGAGAGAGTTAAAAAAGGAGAAAGAGTAAAAATGAGGAGAGAGAGTAAAAATGAGGAGAGTGAGTAAAAATGAGGAGAGTGAGTAAATATGAGGAGAGAGTAAAAATGAGGAGAGTGAGTAAATATGAGGAGAGAGTAAAAATGAGGAAAGAGAGTAAAAGATATGAGAAACAGTAAAAATGAGGAGTGAAAACAATAAAATTATAAGTGTATTTTGATCTTTTACAAATTTTTACAAGTCCATCTCCATCCAAATGTTCCATCTGGATGAGGCACTTAAATGTATCTAAAACAACAACAATTTTCATTTCCATTCAGATAGAGCATTCAGATGGACAAAAGAACAACACCATACACTTGTTAGACTTACGTTCCAAATTTCAAATTCGAAATCATTACTTCAAATTAAACTTATGAATATATACTCGTTAGAAGCATTGAGACATTTCTATATGACATTCTTAATCTTATTCCAAACTATATATTTGGAGTAAAACCATCTCCAATGAAATGAATCATTTTTCTAGTTTTAGAGTGAGATTATTTCTTTACAAATTGAATCTTTAATTTTTTAATGTGTTAGCATTTGTAACTAAACTAAATTATATGATCAAATTTTATATTTATAAATTTTGTACTGAGATATATATTTATAAAATATAAATTAAATGCAACAATATAAGGATATATTGCTTAAATAAATCCCAAATAACTGTAACTGTCACTATGTTTAAACAAAAATGCATTAAAAACAATCTAACTGTCACTAAACATTTTAAAAAATCTCAAATAAACTAGATTTTAAAATTTAATTATTTGATATACACAAAACAAAAAAGCTCACTTTTCACTTTTTTTCCATCTAAATATAATATTTATTAACGTGAGTATGATATTGCATTATTCGCAAAAACATTACAACAAGTTTTGGAAATTTGTAAACATATAACAAAACGGTTGTGCTCCACAGTTTTGATCTTCATTTTGTTCATCAATCTTGGTGGCATTCTTGTTTAGGAAACATTTTCATCCCGTTATGCATTCGATAGCAAAAGGTTGCGATCCATCTGTAACATCGCGACCTTCAATGTGATCAGAACTCTCTTAAAGAAGAGACATACTTTGCTTTGGTTGTAGTAAACTCTCGTGCTTGTTTAATGGCTTTAATCGCATTCTGATTCCCACTTTATTCGCCACTCCATCTTTTGTATATTGATTCCATGGTGGTTTATGTGGTGGTCGTAGTGTCATCACCAAATCCGAAAGAGGATGGGTTAGTCTTCGAGACACCCACAGTGAATCACACTGGCGTCCGATAACAATCAAACGATAAACAGGAAACACGATTTGGATAACCAAAATGAGAACGACGTTATCACCAATAATAAACTCCTCCATGAGGAGACGACTATTGGATCATGGTAGAATCAAGATATTGACAACCTAAACATTCAATTGATTCAATCCAATCTAATATAAAAGTAGTAAAAGTTAAAGAATGAAACCCAAGATTAGAGGGGATTCATTAACACTAGAAAAACCAGCGCTAATAAAGAGAATTATGTTGGAGAAGATGAAGGAAGAAGATGCAGTTATCTCCTTCGTAATCACTCTCTTGAGAAGAAACAGTTACATATGTTGCGACTCGCTCAATGTTATTAATTACTTAAAGCTCACTTTTTCACTTTAAATTTCATTAATCCATCATTTTAGGAGAAATGTGTTTAAATAAAAGTGCATTACTCAATTTTATGTTGTGTAGGGAAATTTTATTTTAAGAAAGCTTTTATTTTTATTAATGTTAGTATTCGCTATTTGTTTAAAATATTATTAATGGATATAAAACATAGAATATAATAAAAATATGATATACTAGAAATAGGTAGTAAAATGACATAAAAATATTCTTACATAATAAAAAGAAAATAGAGGCAAATACTCTAAGTAAAAGAAATTTTTCTAATAGAATTTATATTTTAAAGCTGTGATTGTATGCATCATATGTGCTTTCACATCTTGATATTCGCTTTCTCGTTCATCTATCATAATAGTAATGCTAACAATAACATAATTGATGGTGTAGTTGAGATTTTAAGTCAATTACGGATGCATCTCGTGTATTGAAGTTTTTGTTCAAGAAGTCTGATGAAGAATCAACTAAAAACAAGTGATGGTTTATATTTAGTTGGTCATAGATTAAACTCTGAAGAGATTTAAAGATTTTCAAACGTTTTCTTCACAATGTTTCTGCACATAACAACATGTAGTGAAGAACTGAAGGGAGTTATGATTGAATACAAGGACACACATACTATAGTGGTTACCTATATTTAGATGTTGAGTTTTCCTAAAGATTTCTACTTTTGATGTTTTGTTTGGAAACATTGATCCCATTCAAGAAAATCTACTTGTCCAAGCAGAAGAGAACGTCGAACCAAAGTGACCATGAATTGTGTTTTGGTATCTTCGTGTGCAAAACCTTATAGTTATGCAGTCTTTATTGACTAAAATGGTTTGAAAAGTTTGGTGATTTAGAGACATCTCTCTTCCGATCCTAAAAGATAAGGTGTTTTTTTTTGGCCTTGCCAAAAATACCGTTTTTTAAAAATCGATCGACACCAAAATCTTATTCAAAATTCCTGGAAAAGGGAAAATAAAGAGAGCTGAGTAATGAATTACTCAGTGCGGAGATCACTTTTGTCTACTAGGCTTAAAGCTCTAGCTTAATTAAAGCAAATCTATCCTATACATAAAAAGCAAGCATACACAACTCGTGTTTTTCAACAAGTTGTACCAAACATATCGGATTGCCTATAGCAACCACCTTCACACAACAGCTTAACCATCCTCTAGATGGATTCAGAGCCACTACAATTCATCAGTTTATTTGCTATGGAAGCGACAGCCTGTAGCTCGATACATTTCATAACAAACATCTAATCATGGAAACGACAGCCCGTAGCTCGATACATTCCATGTTAGCAATCTCTTCATGAAAGAGACAGCCCGTAGCTCGATACATTCCATGTCATCGGTCTATTCATGGAAGCGACAGCCCGTAACTCGATTCAGTCCATGACAACCCTAAAGAGACTTTTCTTTACAACCTTTAAATACTATTCTAACTTTCAACTATTCAAGCAATTAATATTTAATCTCTCACGAGATAGAACAACACCAATATATTTATATACTTATATATAATACTTCAAGCAATTATCCTATAACAAACAGTCACAAAAATTCTTAACATAATATTTATATAATATATAATATCTATTTATAATTTTTAAAAAATTATATATATATAATATTTGGATAAATGTGCCAAAATTAAACGGAAGCTAAAAAAATCGCAGATCACGTCTTCACTTTGATTGGTCGATGCATACATCAAAAAACGTAGGAAAAATAGGCCGAAACTCAAAACTCAGCAGCTACCTTCGTGCACAAGCAACAGAGAAAATCAGGGTTCTTATTTCAGATCAACAGTGGTTACTTGTGGTAAAGCTACTCGAATTCTGATAAAATCTTACCTTGATTTGAACGTCCGATGGTCCCATTGGTTTCCTGGATATGTCCCCTATCCGAAGCCAACAAGTTCCTAGCTTTTCTTGCTCAGATGTTAACAGAAAACAACCCTAAGGATGCCAAGTCAAACACAATTTATAAGAACATAATTTCACTAAAGCTGAAACTACTGACTCAACGTCATACCTTAAATAGGCCGTATCTTTCTTAATATGACTCGGATTGGGATTCTGCTTTCGGCTATGAACTCTTGAGAGCAAGATCTTTCCAGACCTATAAGTATCACGATCAGAGGATCAATGACTAGAGAGTTATTGCCCCCCAAAAGACAGTGATTCGGACTATTTCCTTACCACTTGAAGGCTGCACTAGGTTGCTCAATCCACTTCGGCGATGGAGATACTTGCTCAGAGGCTCGAGTTTGTAGGTGGGAGAAGGTAAAGAAAATAATTGGTGCTGAATTTGATCGATTATAAAGGAAGCATGACTTGGTCTTAGGGTTAGGTTGCTAAACCTTATCTTCTCCAGCAAATCATTTTTTCATTCAAATTTGAACCTCCTTCTTTTGATGGGCCTTATGGGCCACGAAATTGAGTTTCCAAACTCAGAGTGTGGGTCTCACAATTCTCCCCCACTTAAAGAGAATTTGTCCTCGAATTCAACATTTCGGGTTGAACTGCACTTATGTCCTTAAAAAGCTTTTGGATTCAATAGTTTACATATGTCTTAAATGATTCAGTTGTGCTTTACAGAATCAAATAGAAATACCAAGCAAATGAACTATTATCATTATTCATAAACCGCTAAAACAAAAATCCATGCAATGAGCTTAGACTAGAACTTATTCATTGGTAGAAACACTGATTGTTTATCTGGCATCTTGCTCTGCACTATCATGCTCCTCAACTGCATACACACTGCTTACCTTTTTAGAGGTGGTGGCAAGTTCCCTTCATTTTGTATTCCCTACTGCCTCACTGGCATTTGCACTGTGAAATCTCGCGCATTTAGCCTGGATGTCCACACCTCATGCAGTTGTCCCTTGCTGGACACTCCCCTCTGGTATGATATGATTGTCCACACTGGAAACATTTTATTATGTCCTTCCAGCAACTTCCGTCATGACTTTTTCTATAAGTAGCACATAACAGCCGAATCTGGCTTGGTCCCGAGCTCTAGTTATCTCGAGGACGATTTTGAGGCTCATAACCTCTTGTAGCTTTAGACTGGGTGCGCCTAAGATCGCTAGCTTCCTCCTCAAGTCCTTTCTCCTTTGATGCAGCCATCTCCACGGTCTCAACCAAATTAGCACAATCCCGGACAGAGCAAAGGTTACGGATGCTAGCACGTAGCCCTCTCTCGAACCATCGAACCACATCATGCTTAGTCCCATCTCTGTCACTGAACCTCCTGAGGCGACTAAACTGCTTCTCATACTCTCTAACTGTCTTTGTACCCTGACGAAGCTCCAGAAAATCAATGTCCATCTGATCCATCATTTCCCATGGAAAATACTTCTTGTTGACTCGTCCAAGAAGTCAGCCCAAGTAATCATATAGCCTGCATGCATGCTTCTCTTCACATTCTCCTATTAAATGCAAGCATCTCCACACAGGTAGTGCGCTGCTAGCTCCTGTCTGAATTCCACTGGGCATCTGGCGGAATCAAAGTTCCTCTCCAATAGATGCCTCCAATTATCAGCAAGAATTGGATCAGTCCCACCAGTAAAATACTCCATGCCATATCCCTCATGAGCCTCATTGTCTCCCAATAGGAGAGCCCAAGTGCTATTGGTGGCATTCCCGCAGGTGGCAGAGGTGGCTGGTGCTGCTCCGGTGCAACAACTACTGGCGGTAGCTGCTCGTGAAATTGGGCTTGTGGTGGTGGTGCAACCCGATTAACCAGCTCCTACACGAGATTCCGGAGTTCCAGTAACTCCTCACGAGTTGCCACAAAAACCGGGTTGTATATAGGGATTATATAATATATAACCCGGCATGGTGTTGTGTGAAGTTGGTTGCTATAGGCAATTCGACATGTTTGGTACAACTTGTTGAAAAATACAAGTTGTATATGTTTGCTTTCTCTGTTAGGATACATTTGCTTAATTAGGCTAGAACTTTAAGTCTCATTGGGCAGAGGTGATTTCTTCACTGAGTATTTTTATATTCACCCCTCTTTTTCCCCTTTTTCCAGATCAGTTCGAGGTTCGTGAATAGCTGGTTCGAGTTCTTAGTTTATTTAAAGTTTTTTCCGGTTTTATTTTATTATTTCAAAGACATTTTCTTTAAAGTTAATTCTTTTTATTGTCTTCAAAGTTAGGAGCGGGGCCTATATTGATGTATGACTATTAGCTAGATGTGTTTCCACAAATTGTGACAACCGAATCTATAAATCGAACAAATAATTTAAATTTTAATCATACGTTTAACATCGATTCGTAACCATGCAACAAAAACACTATTTGTAATGGTCTTATTTTCAAAATTAGAATCTCCGATATACTTTTTGTCCGAAATAAAGAATTTTTAATATAGAAGTATCAAATAATTTTTAACAATTTTCATACTAGCAAAAATGTAAAATTCCATTTGAATGAGCTTGCGGGTGAGATCTCGCATATGGATAAATGAGCTTCTATTTAAGTGAAAGGCTGGTTTACATTGAGAGTAATTAATGAACAAGAACACTAGCTTATAACATGTCTTCTCTTTGGATCTGTTTATTAAGAGTTTCATCTCGAGAAATTAAGTGCACAACTAATGAAGAGCAGAGTAATCCTGGAGTGAGTTCGGCTTGATTGTCATGCACCTAGATTAGGCAAAATTCTGGCTCAAGTGTAGTAATTAGTTTTACACCTCAGCAAATTGTCTTGATCTTCTCTTTTCCTATTCTAAAATTCTGGTATTTGCTTTTGGGAGCTAACAAGGTTACCATATCGCGTAGGATCAAAAGCAATAATGACAACAAATGCTCTAAGTCTAAAGAATGATTGAGAGAGATGTCTGAAGTAGACATATGTTCAGAGAACATCTCCAATAGATACAATGAGTTGCTCAAAAAACTGAATGCTGATGAAGGATTATGTAACCTTGAGATCCAAATCAAAGAAGTTGATGAGTTTGAACATGAATTTTGAGAAAAATTCTCAACCGGGAGCAGTCACCAAGTTTGAGAAAGATGAGAACTTGAATGTTGATGTTTGTGGGAAGACTCTCCATACATGTGCAGTTGTATTGTTCAAAATTCGAAAGATTAATAACAACTTCTAAACAGACTTTTTTTTTTCCATTGAGAATTTCTTACAGATTCACAACACCAGTATTTCCTAGTCATAATTCCCAACGAATAGTTTCCGCCATTTAATTTTTTTTATCAATAATTGTATCGATGAAATTACTAAATAACCCAAAATAATTCATTCAGTTTCTTAACAATCTTTTAAGTTTCCAAGATCTTTTGAAACAAAAAGATCTAAAAGAAAAAGACAAAGAGTTTTGTGGATACAAAAGAACGTTTGAATCATCAATGAAGTATATAATTTTAAGAAACAAAATACATTCAACAAAGCTTAGCTTTGAGATCCTTTCTGAGAATTTTACCAGATGGAGATTTGGGAATTGAAGGAACAAATACGACCTTATGCAATCTTTTGTAAAACACAACCTACAAACCCAATAAAATCACATATATTTCTGTATTTTCAATAATTTTGTCAAATGGTAATAAAACTATTATAGAAAATAAAGATATTAGTACCTGTTTTGCAATAAATTCTTTAATTTCTTCTTCAGTAATTTCATTTCCAATTGATCGCACCACAAAAGCTACTGGAACTTCCCCAGCAACTTCATCACTTTGCCTGCACAATTACATAATATTTTATTTTAGAATTGAACGTAGGAAAAGATTGGTTATATGAATAAATATATGTCTGTATGCTAATGGTGTTACTTACGGAACAACAGCTGCATCAGCAATTGAATTGTGATTGATTAGCAAACTCTCTAGCTCAGCCGGAGGGACCTGTTCTTTCACATTCATCATCACATCACAGTTTCAAAACTATTAATCAATTATGACAAATTATGCATATATAAATTTTTCCAGGACACAGATATTATTTAATAATATCTCAATTAAAACTAAAATAATATGGAAAAATATTACCTGAAAACCTTTGAACTTAATGACTTCTTTGAGACGATCAACAATGAAGATCTCATCATCTTCATCAACATAACCAATATCTCCTGTGTGAAGCCAACCTTCTTCGTCTATTGTTGCTGACGTCGCTTCTGGATCGTTTAAGTACTCTGCCCGCCAAAATTAAGTTAGTTATATATTAATTAATCATCCTTTCATTATATCGAAATTGCAAACCCGTCCTCAATCTTTTTTTCTGTTTCTAATTTTGACACCAAAGTTAAAAACGTCAAAGTATGAAAATGTAAATGACGTGGCGATATATGTACTTCAGATAAAAATGTGTGTCATATCCAATTTACACGTGATGCAAAAGTTAATATAATGCTCTCTAATTCAAAATTTTTATCTCGGCAAAGAAAAAAAATTCCAAATATATATATATTAAAAATATTTTCGTTAGCATGCTTGCTAATTATAAAATAATTAGAATAATAAATATATATATAATAAATTTCAATTTAGAAGAAAGATTTCATTATCACAAAATCATCATATTTTATTGTTTTAATGTCATAAATTGTTATTATCGCTTTATAATATATTTTAATTTAGATTTTAAGAGTGTTAAGTTTTATATTACCACAAAAGTATTTTTAAAAAAGAAAACAAAAACGAAAACGAACCTTTCATAATTTGTTGACCGCGGATACAAATTTCACCAGGTTGGTTGTAGCCAAGAGAGACACGTGTCTCAAGATGAATCACTTTGAGTTGAGCGTTTCGGACCACAGTTCCACATGAGCCTGATTTTGTTGGGATCGGTTCTTTAGCAAACCCAAGGCTCATTGACAACACCGGTCCTGCTTCCGTCATCCCATATCCCTATTTATCATCATAGTCCATTACTTATTCATTTTCATCTTACATATCTGGCCCACTATTGTAATACTTCACAAAGATTTACTTCACTAGAGGAGGTTGCTCCAATAAATGTATTTGGAGCATGAAATATCATGTATGTGTATCGAGCTAATAGAACCATCAGTAGAATTATCCAATTAGTCAGTGTCCTTATAATAGGAACTATATGGCCAAACCTAAGTACTTATCTTGTAATAGGAATTAAATAGTCTAATGTCCCACCTTCTAAGCAAAAAGAGAAATTTAAAGAAGAAAACGATCTGTGTGTGTCTATCTGTTTGTGTAAGAAAACGAGACCACGTCACATTACATTTGTCTTAATATTTCAATACTCTCATCTACTTTTTCTCTCTATTTCATCCAATTTAATTGACTAGTAATTAAAAAGGCTATCTAATTGATTATATTCTTCGTTTAAAAACTTTCATGGCTTCTATAATTAAATCGTAAAATTTTGGAATATGTTTATATTTTTGGAAGGAAAAACGTTTAAAGATGAATTGATGTGATAAATATAACAGAATTGGATGCAAAGTATCGATTAGAGCTGCGACCTAAATTACATCAGTTTTTTTTTTTTTGTTAATTTTTGGGGTCAAAATCAAAACCTAAACTACATCTGTTTGCTTAAAAATTAAGAGAAAAATAGAAAAACAAAAGTAGAAAAAGGTTGAGAAAATGCAATGCGAAATAGCATGAAAACAGATAGAAAGAGCGTACGTAACCAGAATTTTGCCGAAGAGATAGACGCAACTCACTCCTCACTCTCTTCCCGTGAATTCTCCTCTTATTTCTAATATTCAATCTTACTAAATAATATATTCAAATTATTCATTTTTTCATCAAAATTGTTAGAGAATGAAATTGACAAAATATAATTCAATTTTTCTCTTTTTTGGTAATTTGTTGTTTTAATTCCGAATAACGAAATGGTTCCCGCTAAATTAGTAACGTTAAAAAAATAAAAGCAGAGACAAAAGACAGACCTGACCAATAAAAGCCTGAGGAAGACGGCGACGGAGACTATCTTGAAGCTCTTTACCTAACGGAGCTGCACCGGAAAGAACCAATCTAACGGAGGAGAGATCATAAGAGTTAACGGCCGGATTTTTAGCCAGAGCGATTACTAACGGCGGAACAAATGCTGCTATGGTCACTTTGTGTCTTTGGATTAGTTCTAATAATGACCCAATCTCGAATTTGTGCATCAGAAGAACCGTCACACCTATCATATTAGTAAAGATTAGTTGGACAGGCTTAACTTAAGACTTTATTGTAGTAATAAAACTCAAGTAAGCTTCATGAAGCTTATTGTAATAATAACTCTATGTAATAAGTTATAAACAATTACTCAAAGTTTTTTTTTGTTAACGAAAAAGGACAAACTACGGCAAACCCATTAAAATCCTGAATTTTTACAATTTTTCAGATTAATTTTCAATCTCCTGGATTAGTTTTACAATTTTGATGTTTATAAAACAAATATTCAATTTTTGAAATTTTAATATTACAAAACAAATACTCAATTTTGCATTGACCACAGCAAATTAAGTAAAGCAAATACTCAATTTTGCATATCTGTGAAAACTCCTAATTTTTTTTAATGCATATATATGATTTTCCATTCATAATTCTTTTTTTTTTTTTGTAGGCGTCACTAGACCATTACAGTCTCGAAAGGAAAGAAAATCGATTCCTAATACTGTCAGAGAAATCCCAAATAGCAAAACCACGCCATAAATATTTTTAACAGGTCCAAAATTTTCAAGTAATATTTTTTAGTATGAAAAAAAGAGATCAAATTTTTAAAGGAGCCGAAAAACATGAGCACACAAATTTACTACGCAAAAGGTAAAAACTCATAGGAGACATCATTTCTGAATATGATAAAATAACACAAAAAGTTTTGAAGAGAATAATAAAAGATTAAAGGTTAAGTTTAGGTACCAGATCGGATGGAATTAAGGAGGACACTGTTGAGAGAGTAGATATGAAAAAGTGGTAAAACGCAGAGAACGACGTCGTTTGGTTTCAGGTAAAGATTTGGATTATCTCCATCGACTTGTTGTGCAACGCTCGTTATTAAGCTCTTATGAGTCAAAACAACTCCTTTAGGCAATCCTGTTGTTCCTGATGAAAACGGAAGCGCAGCCGCATCGTCACCACCGACATCAACGGACTCAAATGAGTCTGTTTCATCTGTGAGTGTTGAGAATGGAATACAATTCTCATCAAGTGAAGAATCATCAGTAGTGATCACTTTGAACTCTTCTTCGAGATTTCTCAATTTATCAACGTATTGAGATTGAGTAATGATGAGTTTAGCTTCAGAAGATTTGAGTTGTTTGTGAAGCTCTTGAGATGTGTAAAAAGGATTTGCAGTTGTTGAAACAGCTCCGATCATTGAAGCTCCCATGAAGGTGAAGACAAACTCAGGTGAGTTTTGAAGAAGGATCATGATGACGTCACCTTTTTTGATACCTAATTTGGACAATCCAGATGCGACTTTTCGACATATGAGATGAGTTTCACCGTAACTGTAAGATTTGCCGGTTGAGCCTACGATTAGACAAGGCTTGTCGGAGACAGAAGAGAGTTTTTCGAAGCAGTAAGTGTGGAGAGGAAGGTGGTTTGGTATGTCAATGTCTGGAAGTTTTGATCGGAAAATTTGAGGTGTAGGAGGAGAATGAGGAGGAGGAGGAGGAGCATCGCCGGAGACGACTGGTGGAGATATATCGGCCGGTTTGTGAGTCTGAGGTTCGTGTAAAGCTGCAGTTATCATTATGAATGTGATGAAGAGTACTGTGCTAGAACAATCAACGAAGACTCTTTGATTTTTGTTTTGTTTTGTATATCTCTTGATTTCTAAATATATAGAAATGAATGTGAGTGTGTAGGTGATGAGAATAATTTTTGGAATAAAAAATAAAATGAATAGATAAATATTTGGGAAGATGGAAAAAACTTGGGTAGGTAAAGGGAATGGCTGTTAGAAGAGGAATGGAGGGTCGTTTGGTAGGTTTCATATTTCATTTCTTGTATCAATGTCCATTTTTATTTATTTATTATTCAATTTTTTTCCTTTCTTTTTTATATAATTAATTTCGAATTCTGTTACATATATTTCGTATATATACTATGTCGCAAACGTACCATACACCAGTACTTTTATATATTGATAAAACTATATAGGAGATTTTTTTTTTTTTTTGGTAGACAATTGTGGGAAACAAGCACGCAAAGGCGCAGCAGAATAGAGTTTTCCGCATTTATGTGAACATGTGAGGAGAATATATTTAGACAATAATAGCAACAATTACTCAAAACAGAAAGTAAATGAGACAAACAATTTAACGTGGAAAATCTCCTCGATGTGACCGTAGTCTACTCAAAAATTCACTATCACCAATGTATTTGAGTTACAACCACGTCCTCCCTGTTCCAAAGAGACTAAGGCTCCAAAGAGTAATCTCTAATACAACAAACTTCAACAAGAAAGAACAATACAAGAGCCTAGAAATATGCAGTCACAAACAACTCAAGGTTTACTAAGATTCCGGCCACCAAATTAGATCTTCACCGTACAAAACCTAGATAAACGAGTCAAAAAACCCACTACCTAATTTTAGCTCAATCAGAAAAGATCTCACCGTCGGATTTCCCAAACACCAAGACAACACCTGTAGAAATCGTCACAGAGCGAACATCCACGCTAAAACCCAAATATGTGACAAACCAAAATTTGACCGTTGGATCTGAAGACCAGTGAATCACAAAGCTTCCCACAAAAGTTCAGCCAGATCAGAACACGTTTGAAGGTTCAAACACTGCCTTGAAACAGATCCGACGAAACAGACTTTTCACCTCTTCTTTTCTCTCTTTTTCTTAGCTTGTTCTCTCTCTCTCACAACTTCATTTAACCTAGAGTGCGTGTACACTCCAACACAAGCCCATTAGTGTCCTAAACACAATCAAGGCCCAAGTTTGGTTCTTAACCAAACCCAAGATTTTCTAGTTAGGAGGAACACCAACAACAATTGCATGTCTTTTTTAGATTGAGGTCTTTGGATTTGGCTTTGTCACTATATAATTTAAATAGTTATGACGTTTTTGAGAGTTCAAAATATCATTAGGTAATCCAAAGGTGGGAAAAGTTTATAAGCTAAGAGTCATAAGCTAATTCTCTAATATTAGATTATAAAAAAACGAATTGTGGTTATTATTGGGCAATTTTAATGAATTAATGAACAATCTCCAGAAGTTTGGAGGTCCAACTACACCAGATGTAATTTTTAAATGTATTAGCAAGTGTTAGTTATTTTATATTAGAGGAATTCATAGCTCTAGTATATTAGTTTCTCTGGCGAAAATTCGAAAGAATGTGTGGAATATTATTTCACTACTCTATAATGAATGTTTTGTTTTTCGTATTATTACCAGATCAAAAAATTAGATAAAACTTAAAGCTAAATTTAAGGGGGTTTATTCAAATATGACTTCTAAAGAGTTTGAGTGACTGTAAAAATTATAGAATCACAGAATCGGGTCAAGTTTTATGAAATAAACTTTTTTTGCAATTTGTTATCAAAACTATCTCATATATATAAACTCTCACATACTCTTATGTATTTTAACGTAATACCAAATTCTTTCATAATATATTACTTTATAATCTAATTAATATAATTTTTAGGGTTTAAAAATATATATTTTTGTAGATATTATTTTTAGATTTTATATTTTTAAATTATTATTTACTATCTTGCCTTTAAATTTTTGTGAATAAACTTTTTTTGATATGTTCCATTTTATATATGAATTTGTTCGTTATTGATTTCAAACATATATTATCACACTGAAAAATTGCTAAGCCATTTTTTTAAAAACACCACCGAGAAAATGACTATTATAAATGTGCTTGTTTTGTGTCATTACCGAAGTTCATTCTACCAATTGTCTATGCAAAAACGTTTACTTCGGATATGAACAAACAACCAAATTACATTAAATACTTCGAATGTAGATATGTGAATCGAACCACCATGCCGCAGCCTCTATTTAGTGGACATGGTTCGTTTAGAGTGTCAAAGAGGAAAGTTTGATCGTGTCAAGATCACCAACGTAGAATATTATGTCAACCTGACACCAAGACCAACTGTTTTGTCTATTATTAACCTTATCAGGACATATAAAATGGCATTTACAGTTATTTACATCACTTTGAGTTTCAATGTCTCTTATATTTGAATATTCATTCATCTATTTTTTTTTTCTTCTTCTCAAAAGCATTTCTTTGTCTTCCAAAAACTGTACTTGTCTCTCTTAATGTGAATATACATATAACAGAATGCCTCACAAAAATAGAATCTCTGCTTTATTTAAAACTCATCTATTTGTCGTTGAATGGTAGGAATAACGGCCGATTCTCTGATGTTAGTTGCTTGGATCTAAATTTTAATGCGATGTCATGTTTATAGGGCTTAAAAGTTCTGATCTGTCAACCAAAACTCACTTTATTTTTAGTTCTGGTTGCAATACATGAAGTAGATCCAAATCATAATGATCCAATATCTCTATGTGCGAGAAAGAATTATAACTTATCTGCATGAACTCATGCATAATTTTACAAACTGATCCATTTGTCATTTGTTGTTAATGGAATAGTAAAAACTTCATTTTATACAGTACAATTGAATGTTGATTTCACTATCTTTAGACCAAACTTTTCAAGTTAGATTTACAGAAAAAGGTTGTTATTTAATGTAAGCAACTGTACATCCATGGTTCATAGGATTTGCTTGCTCATGCCTGGAGACACGAGCATGCTTGTGTAACCTTTCAAGCACCAGCTCCTTTATAACTCCAGTCCCCATTCCATGAATGATAAAGAGTATCGAACCCGAGTCTCTTCCTGAAATAGCCATGTCTAGCTGACGAATTGCTTCTTCCGCTCGCATTCCTCTTAGATCCAATGTGTTTTTTGATGTTTGAATCCGCACTGGTTCACTCTGCATCTGCAATACGCTGCTTAACTCTTTCAAGTTTATCTGCACAAGTAACAACGTTTTCAATGCACAAAGAACTGATTTTATTGTCACTGAAATTAGCATGTTACTATAAGATGCAAAATATATAAAACTATTGTTCAAGGAAGATTTGGGTTTTGTTTTCAATGTTAAGTCGTCTCAGATGCTGCAAAAAAAAAAAAAAACAGTAAGTCAGGTCGTTTAACCTCTGAGGATCCACAGAACCACTTCTTTGTCTTTAATTCATTAAGTTTAGACTTTCAAATTTATTACTGTCATGTCTTATTTTAAATGTGCAAATTTCTTCAAACTTAGGTGTATACAGCAGATTTGTAACCCTACAAGGCTAGTATTTATTATGACATGTCAATATGGTTAGGTTTCATAATGAGATTACTGCAAGAATGGGACCTGGAAGGGTTCTTCAATAAGACAATGATGTATACCTGTCTCTTTGAACGTAGAGAACGAGTAGGTGTTTCGCTTGTTCGGGTACTAGGGAGAGGCTTTATGTCCCTTTTCTTTATGCGGACTCTGATCTTACCATGCTGGACCAAAATTGTCTCATCATCTCCAGATTCTTCAACCACAGTACCTAATTTATCTCCCAGTCCAGTCACAAGAACCTTTTCACCTGCTTGTGGCGAGTAATCACTATATGGTTCTTCCATGGATGCAAGATCATTAGGAAAGCAAGCATCAATAATCTCTCCAACTGCCTCTTCAACTTTCAGAATTATTGAACTGTATTGATCAGCTTGAGCGACTTCTAGTTGACTTTCAAATTCAGCCACCAGTTTCTGCATCTTCAACTTTGCAGAGTTTAGATCTTCTTGTGCATTTTGAGTTTCCTTCTTCAGAAGAGCCCTCTCACGTTTCTTAAGATCATGAGACTCATCCTCAAGCTTCAAGATAAGAAAGGGAGAAAGATAAGGAACAGAAACAGACTTTACAAAAGATTAATGATGTCAACAAAACAAAATCCGTAATAGATCCCAGAAGAAAGAGCAATAGCTTCTAAAAGGACCCTCGAAGGTCAAATCTTGAAGACTTGACCACCTAAAAAGTTCTAAAATTTCACCCACCAACGTATTCAAGAATAAAAAACTAATTTTTCCATTACACAACAGGACAATTCATACAATCATTTCTCTAATGGGACATAACCTCGAGAGGGGGTACCAAACAACATAATCAGCTCATCAAATGAAAATAGGATTCTCAAGGATTATTCTTTTATATATATATTTAGTAATTTATATGCAAAAGCGAAAGAATAAATAGAGGAGCAATACCTCATGGTAAAGGTTCATCAAATCTCTATGAAAAGCTGCGGTCTTGGTTGCCTGAAGCTTTAGCTTATTCCTTTCTTCCACAAGAGACTGAAAGAGTGAGCCTTTCCGCTCTATTTCCTGCTCTGGATTTAATTTCTCAGTCCATTTATGTGCATTCTCTAATATTCTTCTGTCGAAACCAATGGACTTAGCTACTCTCAATGCATTTGATGCACCAGTACTTCCCCAAAGTACTCGGAATGTAGGCTGCAAAGTTTCCATGGAGAACTCCATTGCAGCATTTTGGAATTGAGGCTCATTATCCTTCAAGCGACTTAACTCACCGTAATGTGTGGAAACAACAGCCACATTAACACGGTTTTTTATATACTGTAGGATACTGGTAGCAAGTGCAACCCCTTCTGAAGGATCAGTACCACTACAGATTTCATCTAGTAGGACAAGTGAATTTTCCGAAACAAGGTCAAGTATATGACGTATGCGTGAGATGTGGCCGCTGAAGGTTGAGAGACTTTGCTCCAATGACTGCAAATTAAAGCTTGTCAACTTTGACCAGAGAAATTTTCCAAGAAATCGAACATTATTTTAAGAAAGAGAGAACAAGCTGGAATTTTTAGAAAGAAATGGTGACTCAAACCAAAAAACAATACTATATCGTTAGATTTATTTGCAACATAGTTAGTTGCATGACCAGAAGATAATCAAGACGTTAGTAGGTCTATTATTTTGCAAGAAAATCGTAATGTAATACCTGGGGATCCCCAATGTCAGCCAGAATAAGATCAAACCAAGGCAACCTTGGGCAATTCTTAGCAGGCAAATACATCCCTGATTTCGACATCAGAGATATTAATCCCAATGTCTTTAACAAAGCTGTCTTTCCTCCTGTGTTTGGACCCGAAATGATGACAACTTTGGCTTTGCTTTCAACTTTAATGTCTATTGGCACAGGGAAATCATTTCCACTATTTGGGCTGCCTAATACAGAACCAAGAAGTAGCGGGTGCTGGGCAGAATCAATGTCTACAGCTAAAAGATTATGGTCTCCACTCAAGTCCCTTGTTTTAGTTTGTTCTGAAGTTACATTAGGATAGACACCATTCATCCATTTTGCATGCGATGCTCTTGCAAAGGCAATGTCAAGTTCTAGTATCCTATCCAACAAATGCAATATATCTCTCTGCGCATCTGACACTTCAGATGTTAAAATGCTCAAAATTGCCATTTCTTCGGCTTTCTCGGAGTTTGCATGCCTCACTTCCATGTTATTAAGCTCTACTGCCTCTTTTGGCTCCATAAAGCATGTTGCCCTTGAGCTACTAACACTTAGAACAACACCACCTGGAAGTAAACTTTTGCGTGTAGCTCTAATAGCGACACACATCCTTGATCTACGCTGTGTTATCAAAGGCCTGTCAATTCCCCCAGCCTGAAAAATTCTAGTGGATACTTCCTTCAAAAGAGAATCCAAATTTTCCATGTTTCTCCTCCGTTCAGATCTTATGATCTCCAAATCTTCACTAGCTCTATCAAGAACCACAGACATGTTGCAGTCGAGACAAAAATCAATCTTCTGCTGTAATGTATCCTTGAAATCACAACCCTTAAGTATATCTACAAGAGGACCAACCCTACAAGATGAGATGAGTAGAAGCTAGAGCTATAAGCTTCTCAATAGCAATAATAAGTTAATAACAAGATTTAATAACTAGACATGGAAAGGAACTACAGTACAATGAGCTTATAAACAATTCACGAATACTAAATTTCATCAAAGCAAGAAAATCAGAGGATAAGAAAGATACCGTGTATCACTAATGGCTGCTTCTTGAAGTTTCTGAAACGCTGATTTAGCCGTCATTAGCGTTCTTCGAACAGCACAGAGCTCTCTAACGGAAAGTAATTGACCGGAATTAGCACGCTCCACGAGATCAGACAAGTCCAGGATCTCAGAAAGACCTAAGAATCTCGGTTCCATCATCTCCATAGCTGCTAACGCAGCTGCCGTCTGGTCAAGGAGTCTCCTGCTCTCTTCCGGCGAAATTCCAACCGGAATCTCGGCTTTTTTGGTGGCGGAAAGGCCCATGGTTGTGGAGGCGAAGGGTGAGAACTGATTGCAGAGAGCGCGCCATTCTAGGACCTCTAGAGTTTGGTTTTGTATTGACTGTGAATCGTCTGAGGAGGTGGCGCGTATAATCGACGGCGAGGCGGCGCGTGAAATGAACGGAGAGACGGCGCGTGAAATGAACGGAGAGACGGCGCGTGAGTACCTTAGGTGAATAGCCGTCGGTATGAGTAAATGGAGGGAAAGAGTGTTCATGCCTCAGAGAAATTATCTATTAGAGAAAAAAAAATTTGCAATATCTATTATTTTTTTCAAAATGAAAAAGTTTGTACAAAGCTATTTGGGCCTATTAAAATGGGCTTTTTGTGATCCAACTTCACTCCATAAACCCAATTCTTCGTCTCTGTAGATCTCAAGATTCTCAACTCTCAAATTTTCTTTTTTTTTTTTTTCCTCGAAAAACCTTTGTAAACGCTCTAATGGGGTTTTAGGCAAAGGATTTTGTGAATGGCTGTGTGGAGTTGTTTACGAGCCTCCTCTCTTACTCAAACCCGTCACCGTCTCTCTACTCTTTCTCTTCTCTTATTCACCGACTTTAAACCATCTTCCTCCATCGACCATTCTCCTTTTCCTCCTCTCTTCTCGCCGTCGTCATCGTCATTACGACCGTGTTTCTCCCCTCACCACCGATTATTCTCTTCTGGACCAGAATTTCCAGTCGGGTCTCAAGAAATCATCCCAAATGATGTTTCTTCATTACCCGTTCTCGCCGTCGTTCATTTTCTCGATGGATTTCATGAGTTTACAGGATTGCCTTGGTGGATGATTATTGCATCTTCTACTGTTGCTATTAGATTAGCGTTGTTACCTTTACTTATACTTCAACTCAAGAAACTGAAGACCATTTCAGAGTTGTTACCTAAGTGTTAGTACTAATTTCTTCTATTCTGTTGATTTGTAGTTTGCATTTTCTTATTTATCTGAACTTGTGAGTCGCTAAGGAACATGGAATTGAGACCAAATTTATTACCTTTCTACTAGAGATAGTATTTTCAATTGCAATTCTGTGCTCCATTTACCTCATTTTAATAGGGTTCATGCAAGTAATTATACACAGAATCAAGTTATAACGATATTCAAATGAGATTCATGTCATGCAATGTTCTGTTACCTGCCTTTGCCATTGATTTTGCCATGCTAAACACGAAAGTCTGTTTACACACCAGTAGTTGCCAAACATTGATCTCGCTACTGTTGAATGTGGTTCATTCTATGTGATCGACTCTGTGTTTTTTTGTATTGTATTGATGAAATTAGAAGCCAATCCTAATGTTAAAGTCTTACACAGTGCCTATGCCGATCCCAGAGACTCCAACATTAAAAGGATCTATTGACCAATTTTCTCATTTTCTTAAAGAAAGTCGAGCAATTGGGTGCCCCTCCTTTTTGTGGTTTTTCCCATATTTGTCGGTCCAGGTAATAACTTCTTCTATTGTGATTTGTTCTATACTCATTGTAAGTACTAGATGCTGTAAGGTTATATTCAGCGAAGCACAACCAAAGGACATTGTGATTTTGTTTTGTTTGCAACTCATCTCATTTCCTTGAACAGAAAAATGTTGTGAAAATCTGCACTAGAACAGTTGTGCATTGAATTCTGTCTTGAGTTCTCATATGTTCATTTTGTTAGACATTCTGTTGACCACTTCATTTGAGGATTCTACTTTTGAATATAAGTTTCCTGATCCTTTTAGTTCGCTTTGTATATTTCCTTGTGCGCTTACGTGTATTGAGCTGCCAATATTTGCATCATATCAATTCTCACTTACACTTTGGCTTTCACCATCTGCAGCTCCCATGCTTTTTCTTGTTGATGGCTAGCATCCGGAAGATGTCACTAGATGGTCATCCTGGGTTTGATTCTGTAAGTTGAGACTGCATAACAATGATTTATGTAGCCATCTGGATTAAAAAATGCTACCTTGTCGAGCAGTTTCTCTGGTCGAATTGCATACTTTTATGCCATGCTCCTTGTTCTTTTAATGCTAGTTCTGCTGAGTCAATTCGAATGCTTAAGATTGGTTTTAACATATGGAATACTGGCTATCATCGACAGGCAGATATATTGATGATTAGCACCAGTTCTCTTAGTGCAAAGCAAATTTAGAAAATAGAGTCAGTAGTATGCACAATCAGGGAACTATAGCGTACTTTGCATTGCTTAAGGGAGAAACAGTTTGGTTTTCTAACACAGGCTAGCTTTGAATAGCAGTGGGTAGTTGGGCTCGTAGTGTGCTTATACTCGAAACAGGGTTATACAGATTAAAAAGGCAAAATGATATCAGAAAAATGAGAAAGTTTGTGACTCTCTTCATTCTAATTACGAAATGTTTTTGCTTTGGCATCAAGAATCAAGTCAAGCTTTTATTGGCGCCTTTCCTCGTGGGGGTTTCTTTGGTCAAGTTAGTATACGTTTCTGAACAATCTGACTTAGCTAGTAAAGAATGATGAATATGCCAGTCTAGATGGCTGCAGTCTGATGTAGGATTGACTAGATTTATTACATTACATATATATTTCTTCAAAAAGTGAGCTGTGCTTAAATGTTTATTGGTGACTTGTTATGCACCTTTTGTATAGTTTGTAGTTTAGTCCTTGTGATTGGTGGACCATCGTATGAAAGCTAGACCTCAGTACTACAATTAAATTACACAACTGTGTTCCTGAAAAATTGGTCGGAAGCAAGTATGTCTGACATGAAATTGTCCATTAATATTCCATGCTGTTGCTTCGGAAACTGAGCTGTCTGTTATCTTTGCAGGGTGGTGCCTTGTGGTTCCAGAATTTGAGTGCACTTCCTGATGGCTCTTTTGGACCAGTCTTTCCAATTTTAATCGCTGCCTTCCATTACATTAATATACAGGTTTTTGTGGATACATGGAACTTAAAATATATGTCGATGGGATCGATATATGCTTTTGCTCTTATAATTTATTTGACCTGCATTATTGTTACCAAAGATTTACACTTGCAGATGACACTATTGTATTCTTTTCCAGATTTCTTTTGATACACCCACAATTCGTCAAACTACTGGCTTGACCGGGTTGCTTATGAGAGTAAGTTGAACTAGTCTTATATACTGCCTTGGTTACTTACATCTTACAGAATTTTATTTTGTATGCTTGGATCACTAATTCTTTTCTACTATGAAGATATATTGGTACTGTTAGTGGTGTTATTTATGTCAACGTTTTCGTTTTGTTATTACTGTTAGATTTCATGCCTCCAGATTTTCAAGATTGTACTTGTTTTTGTGTTTGCAGTATTACAAGTTATATCTGGATATCTTAAGTGTTCCTCTGTTTTTTGTTGGCTATGCTATTCCACAGGTAAGTAAGTCCTTCACTTTTGCTTCTCGTGTTACTTTTGCTGAGTTATGAAACTAGAACTAGTGGTTCTGTGTTTGTGCCACAATTTTTTTGCTGAAAGCTAGCACTGTTTTTATGTTTTTCCTTTTTCTATTCAGGGAAGTCTTGTCTATTGGGTAACCAACAGTTCAGTAAATATATTTCAGGTATGCTATTTTTTTCTCTTTATTTTTGAATGTGCAGTAGAAGAGGCATTTCTTGTTTCATATTCCCCGTATAGCGGAATCAGGAATGGATGTTAAGTTTTCTTTCGATTTGAAGAAATTCGACGAATTCCCATTTTCTCATGCGGATATGTTGTTTACTGCAACTGAAGACCAAACAACAAACTAATCTGTCAAAATGAACAAATGGGTAGATCGTCGTGGCAGATGAGGTGTAGTTTGCACATAATAGATTCTACCGTTAAGAGAGAGTTGTGTCAGGGGGTTCACCAGTAATTTACTTTTGGATTTTTAGACATTTGTTGTGAACTTTTTTAGCAACTGTACATGTGACATATGTAAATTACTCATCTGAGTAATCTCAACTCTGCAGCAATTATCTCTCAAGCACCCTACGGTAGGAGCAAAACTCGGTTTATTGAGTCAGGTGACCTCTCCAAGCGGTGAGCATTCCACGGAGATCACTGAATCTGTGATCAAGTATGTGGACTCTGACTCAAAAGAAAAGACCCTTTCTCTACAGACTTTAACAGCAGAAGAACTTCTTTCTGTAAGTTGTTGGAAAATTAAATACCTTTTGATCATCGCCTACATGTATGCTTCTGTTTTTATTAAATGGTTTGGTATCAGCTTTCGGTTCAGGTCTTGTCAAAAGGTGATAAAGAAACTTCCATTCAGTTGCTTCGGTGTGTAAAAAAGACTTTTCTCCTGGTCCCTTACTATTCTTTACCTACATGTACAATCCATATTCACTTTCCATGCGTAATTTTTCTTTTCAGACTAGCTCTTGAAAAGGATCCTGGATACGTAAAAGGTTTGGTTCTCATGGGACAGGCTTTGTTGCAGAAAACGCAACTATCAGAAGCTACTGAATTTTTAGAGCGTGCTATCTCCAAGGTGAAGAATTCCCGGTCCAGTACTCATTCTTGTCTTTCTATCTATTGCTCATTTCAGTAGTCTTGAGGTCAAATGAGTTCGGATATTCAATTTCTTGTTACATATCTAGTTGGTTTTTTCTACTTATCGATTGTGCTGTTATGTCATGGGCTTATGACTCTTTTACTAAGCACTACTATTCTTTTGTCCGTTTCTCAGCTCCTTGATGAGGCTGCATCTGATGCTGAGGATATCGAACTTTTAATACTTGCATCTCAATGGGCTGGCGCTGCATACGTCCAACAGGTTTGAACCATCCTTATCTTTTAAAATGATAAGTCATGAAAGTGCCTCATGTCCTGAATCAATTATGACTCATTTTTCTTTGAACTGATCTACATTCAACAAAATTATTATTGTTCTATCAATTGTGAACCTTTGTATTGTCTTAGACGTCTTTTTGGAACCTGACGTTTGGTGTTTCCGGCAGGGAAATATGAAAAGCGGAATCACACACTTGGAAAGAGTAGCGAAACTGAAAGAACCTGGTGATCCTAAAGGCAAAGAGCATTACTTTGAGGCATTGCTGCTTCTTTCAAGGTATTAACATATAAAGAAGCATATGTACCAGCGAATCGTGTGAGCAATGTTAAAATAAAATCTTTTGGCATTGCAGCGCTTTGTACAAAGAAGGACAAAATGATGAGGCTGCAAAGATTTTACGAGTAGTAGTAGATCACAATCCAGCATACAAGCCTCTGTTGGAACAATGTGAAGATGAGAATGAAATTGTTAGCGATCTTGTCAGCAGCAGGAAGGATCATTTCTGAACGTAGTCCTGGTTTTACTTGTGCTGAACTCTTCATTGTACATATATAGTTACTCGTGGATACATATAAAGTTGAGATTTAATACACAACACTTGTTTAAGACTTTTGGGTAATGAGTCCTGAACCTAACACACGCACACACATCATACTAGTTTATTCCGACAACAGACATAAGGAAGCGAAGTCTAAGAGTAACTTCTGCAATATCATGGGTGTCATGATTCAAGTTTGACTGAGGTGGCTCCACTACACCGGTGAAGACATAGAGAGCCTTTAACTCCTCTGCAATTGTGGCACTCCTTGCAATACTGTATCCTACTACCTTCCTCAATGCCTCCATCTTCTCCCATATTTGTTCCTCACTGTACACCTGCAAATACAAAACCATTCGATATCTGGATCACTTCAGATACATAGCCTTTAAAAAAAAAACTTAATACAGAATAGTTCATTTAGATCCCCTGCCGCAATTTCGGAGTTCTGATTTCTGAGTTCAAAAATATTACTTCCTTCCTACACTATGCAGCAATCAAACAGTATCAAAAGTGCATCACGTTTGAACATACACCTTTCCAAGAACAGATTCAAGACATCTCCCTCTAAAGCATACTATATACTAAACCATCTTGTGAGACTAATGGCCTGAAGAAAGATTAGCAACTAACAAATCGGTTACCTGCACGCCCAGTTTTCTTCTTTTTCTTATTTGTGTTTTTTCGTTTCTCTTCCCCGGTTCCATGTGTCCCACTAGCTTGGTCTATTGGCTGAATCATTAGTCAAGACATCAGAGAATAATTTCACTAGTCAATGAGATACACATGTAAGGAATGTTAAAAGCTCCAATACTAAGGCTCATCCATGATTCAGCATTAACTTTCTATAGACTGCAATAGACTCAACACCACTGGACCCACCTATGAACTAAGTTCAAATCATAATACCACTCATACCACTCAACATTATAAACAAATCAAGGTGAGGATGCCCAGCTCAGTAAGTTAGTAATCATTCAAACCCATAATTGGCCGATGTAGGATCATGACATAGCACGCTTCTGAAACAAACTTTCTTAGTTACCTATACCTTTCAAGTCATCTATAATGGGCTTTCTCTTGCAACATGATTATTAGTGTTTCAACCTTACACCAATCACTAGCAAATAAACATATATAGATCCTCGCAAATCCATGCATGAGTAAACACCTTGAGAAGATCGAGCAGAGTGCAATTAATATTTTAATGACCTATCTATGTGGGCTTGTAACAGGGATGAATACAAATGACCAAAGCCATGTGGACACTTTCCTCTTGTTTTCCTTATGAAGGACCTCAACACTCTCCATATAACTGTAAAACTTAGTTGGACAATAGATCACTGAAGAACGGAATCTTGATAACAAGCAGTCAATTCAAAAAATATCACTCAATCACCACATAGAATACTTGCATATTAGGAATTGAGCACGAATTTGTCCACTACTAAACTAGGCAGGGGATAATCTGTTATGTTATCACACAGCTACTAAGTAAGAAGATGATAAGATTAAGTCTTAACCTCGTTTGAAGATGTTTCCTCATCTTTGCTTGCAGAAGTTTCAGTTGTTGAGGCCTCATGTTCTCCTGAGAGTCATAAATCTCAATAAACTATTTATTACACACAGAATAACATCTATACATATATAGTCATAATGAACAACCTTCATGTCCTGTCTCAGACGCTTCTTGTTTTTCAGGCTGATTATGAACCTTCGCACTTTTCGACTTTTCACCATCTTGCAGTTCTTTCTCAGAAGTTCCTTTATCATTCCTACCTTCATCTCTAATTTTCTCTATCAGGCTTGTCGTCTCTTCACCCATTTCCTCGTCTTCCTCAATTGGTTCATTCGGAGCCTTGAAAAGCTCAGCTTCACCAACTTTATACGATCCTTCACCATGACCAACTTTGCTATACTCAAATGCAGATTCTTCCTCATCAGTTCCACTAACCTCATCAGTAGTAGGAAAAAGACTACTCATGAGCTTTTGAGTACAAGCATAGTTAGCTAAGAAGAGACAAAAGGGAACCGAAGAAAGTAAGGCAATGGTAGAGACAACAAAAAGTGGAGGAACAAGAAGTGGAGCTGAAGACACTACAACACCAACTGCCAGAACCTTTTTCCCAATACTTATTGCCTTACTCCAAATCCAACTTCTTTGGTCATCATTATCATTAGATTGATGATAATTCTCCATTGTTTGACTCATCTTGATCTCTTCAATTCTGCCAAACAACATCGAATCAAAAGGGTTTCGGATTTAGAGCTCAAGAGACGGCCATTTTTCTTTAGAAAGAGATTTTTAGAAAACAACAGCCTGAAACAAACTCAAAAACTGCATGCAGATCACAAGCAAAAACACTATTGTGCAAGTTTCATTCTTTAAACAAACAATGGAATTCCGACAAGTACTTAAAGACAACTTATCTTCGATCTATAAAGAAATTAATCAGTTTAAACAGAAGGCAAACCTGTTTAAGTTGCATGCAGGGACTTTGAAAGCTTGAAATCATGACAGTTTCAACTTTCAACAGCAAGTTGGAGAGAACAATGACAAGAGAGGCAGGCAAACTTCTCTTTAGACAAGTCGGAGAAAAACACAAAAGAAAATAGACAGTGACACGTGTCGAGGAATCAGAAACTGGAGATTGCATGGTTTTGTGTCGCAACGTGTCTCTTATTTTCCTATTAAAAGAAAATGAGAACGTGTCTCTTTCCTTTTCTACCCACTTGTTCTCTACTCTCTGTCCATCTGCAGAGTACGAAACATTTGTATTCTTTTCTTCTCGTTAGGTTCTTTACGAACATATCAAAACTTAACTCCAAACCAAATGATCCAAACTTGTTCATGTCCCATTATAATTCACTAGGCCACAAGGGAATACAAATATGAAAGTAATGATGATATGACCCAAACCAATTCCGGCCCAAAACTTCCATTTTAGTCCTTTCTTGAAGCCACAGCTACAAACTAGGGCCAACTGCCACTGGACCAGAGGCAGAAACGTTCGACCAGTCCTTTCCAGTAACACGAGACTACAATCGAAGAACAAGTTTCTTCAAAGTTTTTGTTTGTCTGCAAGAGAGACATTCATATCGAAACTATGTAAAACCATATCATCTTACCCTACCAATATCCATTCTCATCACAAAGAATTATCACGTGAACTTTTATCTTCTCTTCTCTCAACTGATAACTCACAGGTGTATAGCCTTTGTAAACATGTTAGAGTAAACTTATCGGAACTCATATGGCCACTATTGGAATTAGTGTCTCAAATCCTTTCCAAAACGAAGCTGCACAATTTACATTTCATTACGTTACTATTTAATTTTCCTTGTTCACTAAAAACGAAGGGGATTTTCTTATTCACGAATCCATTTACACACCATAGGTAAATCTCTAGAGATTCACTCTCTAGAATTTATCCTCCAATTCATAACAAACTCACTTAACAAGCATAAAATTTCTTAAAACATTTGAGAGAATATATATATGTATGTAGACTAAACATATGGTGTAAAAAAATCAGTGAGAGCAGTTGTCAATTATCTGATATAAGAAAGACCACACTTCAATTTTTTTACCACCCACCCTGTCAGAAAATAATATTTTCGACCAAATTTCAGGATATAGTGGTCTCAAATTCGGTTTGGTCTAAAATTAGTAGACAAATTTAACTGAAAATAAGTTGTCTGAAATTACTAACCAAAATTGCTAGTCCATTACTTTAAAGTATGAGTTTCATTAACATATTAGGTGCATACCCATGAATTTTATAAGCACAAAGACAACAAAAATGGAAACCAGTTAGCAATTAAAACAAATTCTAATTAGATAGACTTCTCGTATGCTCTGAGTCACAGTTGATGTGGGAACTAAAACAAGATATTTATTAGATTTTTGGGTTACCTGAAAACGTCTCTCCAGCTAGGAAAACATAAAAGAAATCATTTATCTTGATGTTTTTTGAATGGTCTTTCCACATGATCTGCAAAATGCAAACATAATCTACAGTTCAAAATGCCAGCTATATATAGTATCACGTTCAATTAATTTTTAATGCTTACCTGCACCTCCTGTTTCTCTTTGTCTCTTCACAACTTCCTCAACACATTCTTCACTGTCTTCAGTCTCATTAACCACATTGTCTACATCTGCTTCACAAACAAGTGGAAATGTGTTTGGATTACCAAGTCGGTTCTCCAGCCATGAACATTCCTCTAAGAGTCGTATACCCCATCCTTTTAATTTAAATGTAGTGAGATATCTGAGGAATGCCTCTTGTATATGAATCTGCATATCTACATGATCGTAGATCTGTTGAGCTAGAGGAGCATTATATTTTTTAAGAGGTATAAGACACTCCAATATGTACAATTGACTCTCCCTAGAGCTCCTGAAGACATGTGGCTGACCAACGAAATCAAAGCTGTTTCCAAATCTGTCTTTGAAATGACTATTTACATGTATAACAATGGGTCTATTAACGGGCATAGAGTCGCAATCAAACACCACACACACCCTAAATATGAAGTATTGTTGAGAGAGAGCAGTGGGAAGTAGAGGAATATTGATCAAAGAGTATCCAGTTGTCGTGTGAGTGAAATACGAAGGCACTTCTTCACCTGATAATATCATGCCTTTGAAAGTAATTGATCGATTCTGAAGGAGAGCTTGTGGATCCAAGTTCAAGAACTTGAACGTAAATTGTGGGTGATATAAACCCACGTAAAGGCTATTCTTTTGAATAGTTTCTGTTGCCATTGCCCCTGCACTTTGAATACCATTCCAATTAGCTTCAGTCAATGCCCCACAATCTGAAAAATCAGCCTCTGTGAGAAGTTTCAGTTTATAAATATTTAAGGATACACGTAATAAGTTGTTGCAGCCTTTCATAATTATGTGTGTGAGCTTAGTGAAGTTCTCGATCCACCAAGGGACCTCTTCTATCACTGTTCCATTTAGAGAGAGAATTTCAATGTTGGTCGAGATATTTGGAAAAGTCTTCAAGCGTGAGCATCCTTTAAAATTAAGGTATGTGAGAGAACACATGTTGATGCCTGTGGGAAGAATCTTCAGATTTATGCAGTCAACAATATTCAATTCCTCAAGCTCAATGAAATTCTCGATAGAAGAAGGAAGCTCCACCAAACTTGGGATATTAGAGAGATACAAGCTCTTCAAAGAGTAAGGCTGGAAAAGAAACAGTGAAATTAAACTATTGTTTTTCACTAGAAACACTATTTTTTATAAAATTGTTAGTTTAACTAAGGACAGTACTATTCACATATCTTTGAACAAAAAAATAAAGTAAATACATACCTGCATTGTGTTCATTCCAAGATTCTCTAGAATCAAACTAGAGGGACATTCGTCAATACCTTCTTGGCTTAGAATGAGCGTTGAGACGTTGGTTGAAATATTAGGAAAACTATTCAACCGTGAGCAACTTCCGAGGTAAAGTGTATCAAGAGATTGAAGGTTGATTCCATTGGGAAGAGTCTCCAGACTTCTGCATCTCGACATGTTTAACTCCTCCAGCTTATTGAGATGTTGAATAGAGGAAGGAAGTTCCACCAAGCAAGGGCAATACCAAAGATCAAGTTTCTCGAGATTGGTGGCCATCGAAAGATCTGGGATTTCTTTCAAATACATTGATTTGCTCAAATCTATTTCCTTGAGTCCTCTAAGTGTCTGAGGTGTAAATAAGGGTACATACATCACTTTAAATTAAAGAACATCATGTAAAATAAGCATTATCTTTTCGATACATATACAAAATTTTGGATAATACTTACCTGAACTCCTTCCCACAGCCTCTCAAGTTTGCTCCCTTGCATTTTGAGCTTAACAAGGTTTTCAGGACAAAAATTGGAAGGCATATATCCCTTTGGGTATCCATCCAACCTTAACAATCTAAGTGTTTTTGGTAAATAGTCAAGGCCTCCTCGTAAGTGCCATATAACTTCTTTCCCATTAGTGTAAATTTCTAGAGAAAGCAGATTACGCATCCTTTTAAAGGCACTTTCATGTATATGTAGTTCATCAATCTCATCCATATCCAATGCAATTCCTAAAACTTTGTTGGTACCCTGAGATTATAAGACCAATAAAATTTTCTCAGTGACATGATTTTAATCGTAAATAATGAGATATATGAAAAGAGAATGACAAAACTTACCGTGTTATTTTCAAGTACATCACATACATCCATTGAATCCATAATAAATTCTCGTTCTCCGGGTTGATTGGACTGTGCACGGACAATCTCTTTACCCAATTTTTGTAGCAAAGAGTGCATCACAACAATGTCGTCTCTTATACATATGAGTGATTTATCAACAAGATTCTTTAAACCGAAGTTAACATTTAAGCCGCTCTCTGCTAGTAGCTGCTTGATGACACTAACTCTTTCACCACTGAAAAGACATGCAATGTAACGAAATATGGCTTTATCTTTTGGGCTCTTTAATCCATCGTAGCTGACTCTTAGCGTCCTCTCAATGTCACCATCTAAATCATTTCGAAGCCTTGGAAGCATTTCCATTAAATCCTCTGTCTCTATGCCCCTTACATATGAGCCCAAAACATGAAGACCCAAAGGAAGATTCCCAGCGCACAATGCAACTTGTGAAGCAAAATCCATCAAACCATCAGGTGGAAATAATTGCCTAAAAGCAAATCTACAAAACATCTTAAGAGCAAGATTAGCAGATGGGAGACAAACTTCATAAATATGTTCAATTCTATGGGCCCTTAAAAACTGTCTATCGTTTGTAATCACGATAATTCTGCTCCCACGTCCAAACCATTGAGTTTGACCGACCAAAGTATCTAGAACCATTTGCTGATCCAAATCATCAATACATATAAGAACTTTCTGGTGTTTTAGTCTCTCTTTCACTACGCCTAAACAACTTATCCGTATATCATTTTTGTCTAAGATTTCAGACAAGAAACTTCTTAGCAAATGCAACTTCATGTTATAGTCATGTGGGTTGGCATTTTTATAAATCTTTACACTGTTAGATACGAACGCTTTGTCTATGAAAACACTACCTTGGAACCGATGAGAGAGTTGACTATATAAAGCTCTTGCAATAGAAGTCTTGCCAATACCTGAAGAGCCCCAAATCCCAACCATCCTCACTTCTTCAGATTCTAAGTGCAATAATACATTCATCTTTGCAATATGACCTTCCATTCCAACAAAGTCCTCAAAATCCTTTGGTGGAGTTAAGTTTAGTTTATTTAAGACATCATTGGCAATTGCTTCAATCATTTTTGCTTCGTTAGGCCTAACAAAATGAAAGATTATTTCACGAACACGAACAATAAGTACCAATTGTCACATTTCAAGGTCTATAAGAATATATAACGAATACATTAAAAATTGTACCAATTTTGAGAATGATATCCTAGCATATTTGCTACTTGGGTCAAAGATTGCCCCCAAAGTCTTGTTTCTTCCTTTGTTTTTTTCTGGCAAGTCTTTGCAAAAGCTTCTCCAAATTTTCCGGTTTGTTTCCTGACATGAGATGGATCTAAACCATAGAAAATCGGTATAATCAGCTGACCTGATTTTTCTTTGCATTTGACGATCTCCACCAACTCGTTTAGACACCAACTAGAAGATGGGTACTTTTCTGAAAACACAACCACTGCAATTCTTGAATTTCTGATCGCTTGTTTAAGCACTGGATCGAGTGAATGGCTTCTTTGAATCTCATTGTCTTTGAAAGCAATGATTAATTTCCGATCAAGCTCTTTCAAAAGGTGGCTCAGGAAAGTTACACGAACATCTTCTCCACTGAAACTCGGAAAAACATCGTATACCCAATTGCAGGAAGAGGCGGATGAAGAAGAAGCCATTAGAATAAGCAACAAAAATAAATTTTCTTGGAAGTTCAAAGTATTAATAATAATAGCTTGTTATGGAGAGGTAGAAAACTTATAAAAAGTTCGGGAAATCTATAAAGCTTGTAGAAAGTCTCCTGACCAAAGTGCAACGGAGACTTATTGGTATCAATGTATGTGCTAAATTATATATATATATATATATTTTGGTCGGATAGATGTGCTATCTTTTTGTTGACAAGGTTAGATATCTTATGGATTCTGAAGATTTTGATTGGATATGTTTGAATAACCTTAGGTAAATGTCATGTTTTGAATTTCGCTAGGTGTTATGTGTGCAGTAAAGTAGCGCATAGCGCTTAATCAATTAATCGGAAGTTACGCAGAAACTATTCAGGATTAGTTTTTCAATTTATTCTATATTTTAATTAATTAACCAATAATTTAGTATTACAATTTCTTGTACTATATTAATGAAAAATATTAAATGTTATTATAAATAGTTTACTAGTTGTAATTAACATAAAAAATCAAATTCTAAACAATGTAATGAGTATGATTAAAATTAGTCTTAAATTTAATTAACAGTTTAATAAATTCTTTTAAAATATTATATTAATTATATTAGGCAGAAATTAATCGGACCGGAGAGATTATTCGGATTAGACAAGGATTAATTGAAAACCTGATTTTTAAGACCGTTTATGTATTAATCGACTTGCTTGGTCACCGCCTAGCGCATACGCAAGGGATTAATTGGCTTGACGGATGAGTTTTTGAACAAGAGATAAATGAGAGGATACGCCACAAACCAAAAAGTCAAGTCATTATTTTTTGCGTTGTTAGGAATTGAAATGCAACACAAAGTTGGCAATAATAATTTGTAATGATGTAAGAATATTTTTCTTATGTGTGACCGATATGTTTTTCGAATTAATTATAAAGTTCAAGTTTATATTAAAGCTTATAGATTTTAATATAAAAGATGATATCATGATAGATCAAGATCGATTAATGCATTAGAATCATATTTATTGATAACCCTTCTCTCTTGCTAAATTATATTGCATTGATCTTCTCTATGTAAAGTATATATGTAAAAATATAGTAATTAATTAAATACAAATACATATAACCATATATATATACGTAAAGAAAAGTGGCAGTTATAAGCCAAAAGGGACATCCGTGACTTTTGCATTACTATAAAAGCAAAGCCAATTGTGATCATGAGCTATGGTGTCTTAACAAGACGTACGGTTACGTAAAAGAAAATTCACAATCATAAAAAAAAAAGTGATTGAAAAGAAGAGTGTTAGGTTCCTTATCCATGGAAGGAATCATTAAGGAGTTTAAGGCTAAGGGAGGAGAAAATCAATGAGAAGGTTTGATCTACAACATCATTAAGCAATGGATCAATGTTAGTTTTTCTTCTCCATTAAGAAAGTGTTTATTTGTTGAATTAACACAAATTTAATATGTCTTGAGATAGATTTCATAAATAGAAAGCCTAAAGTGAATTATATCTGGTATCAGAGCCATCTAGATTTGTTTAGTTCACACAGAAAAGTTGATTGTAATTGACTTCTAAGAAGATTCATGATTGTGTAAATGATTTGAATAAACACAAAATAAAGAATCATAGAGTCTGATTATTTCCCTTGAGTATTAGTATTATTGCATATCGTGATGAACATATATAGGATTTACATTGAATTGAGAAGCTAACAGCTAGGCTAAAAAGACGTAAAAGATCAACAAGAAATAGAAACATAATCCTCTGTTTAAGGAAGATTTGAATACTAAGATTTAAACTCCAGCTGACCAGATATAACTGAGCTTTAACCAAGATGAACCAGCATTGATCGTTATGTTCCAATACTCCCCTCAAGGTGGAGCATACAAGTTTTGTATGTCCAGCTTGTTTCGAAAATCTTTGAAATCATCACTTCCAAAAGGTTTGGTTAAAATGGCAGCAAGTTGATCCTTCGAATTCACATGTATGAACTGTATATTACGAGTAGTGACCTCATCACGAATAAAGTGATAGTCGAGTTCCACATGTTTCGTTCTCTCATGAAAAACGGGATTAGTTGCAATTTAAATAGCAGATTTACTATCACAGTGTACATCCATAGGTTGATCATGTTTAACACCGAAAGTTTGTAGTATTCTCATGATCCAAATCAACTCTTGAGTAAGGAAGACTATGACTCTATATTCAGCCTCCCAACTAACCATCGATACTGTTTTGGATCCTTTAGTAGCGGCGATTTGGAAAGAGCAAGACAAAGATTTTGCTCAAGAGGAAAAGTAGACGGTTTCACTTCTAGCATACCAATCTCAGTAATAATGCCAAGAGCATATTTGAGTTGACAGAGATAAAAACCAGCAGCACTACGAGCCACTTCGATGCCGAGAAAATACTTAAGTAGACCTAAATTTTTCATGTGAAAACATGAAGATAAATAGTCTTTGAAGACATGTGTAGCAGTATAATCATTTTCAGCTATGATTAAGTCATCCTCATACACAAGTATGTGAATAATTATTCCGTTGTTGCTAAATGTGAACAAGGAATAATCAGCCTGTGACTGAACAAACCCGTAATCAAGAAGAGCAGAAGAAAGCTTGGCAAACCAACACCTCCGTGCTTCCTTCAGACCATAAAGAGATTTTCGTAAACGACAGAGTTTGTTCTAATCTGTTAGTCTGGATGTTTATACCCCGATGGTAATTTCATATAAACCTCAACATCGAGATCACCATGCAAGAACGCGTTGTTGACGTCCATTTGATGTACAATCCAACCTCGTTTCACTGCAACATCAAGAAATAACCAAATAGTTCCCATCTTTGCAACTGGTGAGAATGTTTCTCCAAAGTCCTCACCTTCAATTTGTTTGTTCCCCAAAGCCACAAGACGAGCTTTATAAGGCTCTACACTTCCATCAGGCAGATTGGCTTGAAAATGCAATGCTCGGGGAACATTAAGTATGTGTCGGTGTTTTTCTCGACACTTTCGTTTTGCTGAGGCGTACCCACTCAAGACGTTTCGTGCATAATTCCTTTCTCTTGAAAATACAAAGTCAAGCTTACAAACTCCGATTCATTGTCACTTCTTATCGAGATGACTTTAGTATCAAACTGCTGTTCTGAGAGTGCTATAATTTTTTTTAAAGATTGCGATGCTTCTCCCTTGTCGTGTAAGAGATATACCCACATAGCCCATGAATAATCATCCACAAATATTAAGAAAACCAAAAACCTGAGTGTGTTGCAGTTCGACAGGGACCCTAAATATCCACATGAATAAGTTCAAAAATATTTGTTGTTTTATTTATACTGAGAGGAAAATATTCACGAGTCTGTTTTGCTCGAAAGCATAAATCACACTTATTCAAACTGGAAGAGACAAAACATGACACAAACGAAAGCAAACCACCAAATTTTTCAGATGGATGACCCATACTGCAATGCCACAGCTCACACGATTCATTCTCATTTACCGACACAGTCGCAACTATCTCCACACGCCAGAAATGGAATGCTCCATCAAAACATTTATCCGACCCAATCACCATCCTCGTACATCGGTCCCGAAGATAAGAAAGTGATCAGCCATCTGTACCACACATTAATTTTCATCCATCAGCTGTGTCAAGGAAATCAATTATGATCACAAATCTTTGACAAAATCAACTGATTTCATGACCAGATTTTCCCCAAGAATAATTGTTCCTTCTGTTCGAGATTCTTTCTCTCGACCATCAACCATAATAATCAGAATGGCATCCAATTCTCTCAGATTTTTCAAGAGCTCAAAGCGACCTGTCAAATGGTGAGAAGCACCAATATCCATAATCCATGGAAAAATAGACGAGATAGTAGAGGACTTACCAGACGTTTTCGTGGTTATGTGATTTTTCCCAACATAAACAATACTCATTATTGCTTTCCACTGCTGATCAGTCAATCTGTTAACACCATCACGATCTTTATCAGTCACAACAAAATTAGCTGACTCTCCTTTCTCAACGTATAGCACATATACACAATTTGTATTTGCTCGATTTGTCCTCCATTAGAAGTCGTTTTTGTTTGAGGAACCACTCCCAATAGTTTTTCCTTGAACAATATGACTCCTTGGTCAATCTCCCCACCACTCTGGATAGCCCACAACCGCAAAACAATTTTCTGCCAAGTGTCCGGTGCGATTATAGTGACGATAGAGAACATCTTTATCTTTGTCTTGAAATCGTGACTTAGCTTACATTGAAAAAGTGGTCACTTCTGGCTTGTTTCAGTAGGAATTTTGTAATCTTCTTCTTGTTTCCTCCAAATATGGCAAAGGGACACGAGCCACAAAACCAAATCTAACCGTACGAAAATAGTCATCAAGACCGAATATAAACAGGTGTATCTTATCTTCTTCATGATCAGCTCTTGTAAAGCACCAAGGTTACATGTGCAATGGCCACACTTGCACACTCTCAATGGTCGTTGTGTTGTAAGATTGTCCCAAATGCGATTCAAGCGACCAAAATATGATTCAATAGAAGTACCCTTCTGTTTGCAGCTTGCAGGTCCGCCTTTATTTGCTGCAAACATGTACAACTTACAACATCAACACGACTCTTCAGGTGCTCCCATAGATCTTTAGCAATATCTCAATGTGAGATAGTTGAACGAAGATGTGGATCAATTGACATCTTGATCCACGAGACAAGGAGTACCTTGAGTTTTCCACCAATCCTCTAAATCTGGTGAGTTATCTGCAGGTTTCGGGATCGTTCCGTCAAGAAAACGAAATTTCTTTCATGAAGACAATGCAGTCTTCATTCCACATGCCAATTCATATGGTGTCATAATGGGTAACCCGATCCGACCAAACCCAAATCCACATGGGTAATAGATTTTAATGGACGAATTTAACCCACCCAATTATTTCATGGGTTAAGATTTAGATACCCAAACCCTAATATATAAAATCCACGGGTCTAATGGGTTATAATGGGTACCCATATAAATAAATTATACACTATATTTATAGAAGAAATATTCTATACTTTTAGATATTTTACAGTAGTTTCTCATTTCTATATATTTTAATATATATATTTATATAAGAAAACTTTTTGTTATATAGTTTTTTACATAATTTATGGTAATTTCTTTTCTTATACATATACATAAAAGGAACTTCTATTTTTCTACGTATATATTAGAATATACGGTAGTTTCTATTCTTATACATATACATAAAAGGAAAATTATGTTTTCTTATAATTAACCCATGGGTAACCCATAACCCTAATGGGTTAACCCATTGTGAAATTGGAATAATGAACACACTGCTCAAGATGTGGCTCGCCCTCTCTAACCACTTCAATCGTGTTACTTCCTCTAGGTTGTTTGAACTTCAAAGAAAGCTGCAGACAATAACAAAACATGACAAGTCTATGAATGATTATTTGAGAGAAATCAAAGAGGTGTGTGCTCAACTTTCTTTCATTGGAAGCCCAGTTCCAGAAAAAATGAAGATATTCGTTGCTTTTAATGTTCCCAGACTCGCTTGTTTTGATGATAAACTTCAAAGTTATGCTTCTGAGTCATCTGTAACACCACATCTGGCTTTTGCAACAACAAGAGAAGACAACTCATATTATGACAACATATACAATTACAACACAACCGTGGCAGAGGAATTGGTTCAGGCAGATTTGAAGGACGAGGCATAGGAAGTTACTCAACACATGGAAGAGGATTCCCACAACAAATCACTTCCTCCGGTGAACATGACAATCGTCCTGTATGTCAGATTTGCGAAAAGGTAGGTCATGTTGCCTTGAAATGCTGACACATATTCAACAACAGCTATCAGCTTGAAGAGTCTACTCATGCCCTTGCTGCCATGAGAGTAACTGATATCTCAGATCAAGCTAGCCAACAATGGCACCCAGACACTAGAACATCTGCACATATCACTCGCTCGACTCAGAAACTGCACCAGTCTCAGCGTTATCGAGGTAATGATGTAGTAATGGTAGGTGATGGAAATTTTTTGCCTATAACTCATACTGGTTCGACAAGTCTCCCAAGTTCTTCAGGTAACTTACCTCTAGAAGAGGTTTTAGTCTGTCCAAATATAGCTAAATCATTGTTATCTGTATCTAAACTCACCAAGGATTATCCCTGCACATTTGAGTTTGACTGTGATGCTATGCGTGTTATTGATAAGGTAACAAAGAGACTCTTGAAACTGGGAAACAACCGTAATGGATTGTATGTGCTGGAGGGGTCAGGTGTCGAAGTTCTCTATGCATCTCACCAACTCCCTGCGTCTGAGGAAGTGTGGCATCGCTGACTAGGACATCCCAACTCTCAAGTTCTCCAGAACCTC
Source organism: Lepidium africanum (assembly GCA_900406405.1). NCBI lineage: Eukaryota > Viridiplantae > Streptophyta > Magnoliopsida > Brassicales > Brassicaceae > Lepidium > Lepidium africanum. The sequence goes on from OVAX01001114.1 coordinate 46,415, forward strand.
ATATCGTCTAAGTCTATCATCGTGAATAAACGGAGCCACCAGATGTGTGAAGCTTGTCAAATGGGAAATAGCTCTAGATTGCCTTTCTCCTCTTCGTCGTTTATTGCCTTGAAGCCATTGGAGAAGATTCATTGTGACCTTTGGGGTCCATCTCCAATCAACTCTGTCCAAGGATTTCGTTTTTATGTAATCTTTATTGATCGTTTCTCTAGATATTGTTGGTTTTATCCTTTGAAGGCTAAGTTAGACTTCTATAAAACCTTTACCAATTTTTCAATCTCTTGTGGAAAATCAGTGTAACACAAAGATTGGTACATTTCAATGTGATGGTGGAGGAGAATTCATAAGTAATCAACTCCTCCATCACCTCCAACACTGGAATTCGCCAACAGATTTCATGCCCTTACACATCCCAATAAAATGGGTTGGCTGAAAGGAAACACATACATATTGTCGAGCTTGGCTTATCGATGATGTTTCAGAGTAAAATGCCCCAACAATATTGGGTTGAAGCTTTCTTTACTACCAATTTCTCATCAATCTTCTACCCTCTACAGTATTAACTGATCAAAAAAGTCCTCTTGAATGCTTGACTGGTTCAGTTCAGGATTACACTTCACTCCGTACGTTTGGTTGTGAGTGTTATCCAACACTTCGAGACAACTCCAAGAATAAGTTTGACCCTCGTGCTCTGAAATGTATCTTCTTGGGATATAATGAGAAATACAAAGGGTTTAGGTGTCTCTATCCCTCTACAGGTCGAATTGTTATTATCACGACATGTTGTCTTTAATGAAGACAAATTCCCATTTGGTGATGAGTTGCACAACCCGACACACTACCAACAAACTCCATTGTTCAAAGCTTGGTTAAAATATATTTCTCCTGCTGCAAATACTTGTGAATCAGATAGTTCCTCTGCTGATAATGTCATGGCTGTTCCAATACCAACATCAGTCCATAATCCACCACCGCAGCATGGTCCTTCTACTACAGCTCTCTCGCCGAAACACCACCAAGATTCACCACTAGATTTCAGTCCTACCGTCTCATCAACAACCTGCACTCCAAGCACTTCACCCACGGAAGTTGAGGTGAGTTCTGAGTGTACGACGGGCTCTGATCCCGCTTCTATTGGCAACAGCTCACTCTCTTCTTCTCGTGTGGTTGATGTGCCAAGTGCAAACCCTCCAACAGTTACTCAAACAGAACAAACTCTGCAATCCACTCATCCAATGGTCACTAGAGCTAAATCGGGGGTGTTTAAACCAAACCTCCGATACGTCCTACTTATTCAACACGTCTCCTATCCAGAGCCAAAAACAGTCGCCGCTGCCTTAAAAGATGAAGGCTGGACATATACAATGCTTGAAGAGATCGGCAATTGTAAAGAAACAAACACATTCTCCTTGGTCCGCAAACTCCAGACATGAATGTCTTAGGTTGCAAGTGGGTTTTTTTGCATAAAATTCAATGCTGATGGCAGTGTAGAATGACTTCGAGCAAGAGTAGTAGCCAAATGATTTGATCAAGAGGAAGGAATTAATTACTTTGAAACTTACAGCCCTGTGGTACGTACAGCCACAGTACAATCTATTTTGCATCTTGCCACTATAATTGGATGGGAAATTAAGCAAATGGATGTTCACAATGCCTTTCTACATACTGAAAATGAAAACAAATGTAAAGACATAAGTTGAATAACATAGTAAACATCTAAAAAACATTGAAACCTACTTAACTTTCTCGAACTTCTCCTTCTTAATTTTTTGGGATCAAACTTGAGTTTTTTACTTTCAGTGTTTCCCTTTAATTCAGACATCGTCATGTTGCCGATATGTTGTCCATTTCTCCATCAACCTTTTTAGCATCATCATTAATGTCACATTTCACTACAAGAAAGTATGTTATATTGTGACCAAGAATTTTTGACCTAAATTTTAGTCAACATAATTATGACAAAAAATCTATCTATTCTTAACGAATTAAATATTTGGTCATTAAATAATCAAAATATTTGGACCAAGAGAAATGGTTTGATATATTATCAAAATATTGTGACTACTTTTTGATGATTAATATATATACTACTAGAAAATAACTCAACTTTAACCATGATTATAGTTATACATTGGTCAAAAAATAATTATTTTGATTAATTTTTTATCAAAATTGAAGGTTCAAAAATCATTGGTTAAAGATTTAGGTTGGTCAAAAATTAATCAAAACAATTATTTTTTGACCAATTTATGATTATAATCATGGTCAAAATTGAGTTGTTTTCTAGTAGAGTTTACGCACTTTTGAGTCTACAGCAAGTACTTCACTGCTTACTTTTTGGTTGTTAGATGACTCCTCTTCTGCATCATTCACATCACTGACCTTTTGTTTATAGATAGGTATTCGTTGAGGTAGAGTAAGTAGAATCATAGACATCACAACTGTTCGATAGCAACATAACTTGCTGCATCAAAATAAACAACATTGCAAATATCATGATTAGAAACCGTAGCAAAAATAAAGGATAGGATAGTAAATTCTTTGACCTGATCATCTTTAAGTGCAGAAACTTCTGTCTTAATTTGATCGATCAGTTCATCCCCAAATGATGCCTTTGCAAACTTATAAGTATAGTCTTTCCTAGGGTGTTGGAGACAGAAATCCGGAGTACCATATGGTAGTAGCTTTCTTCAAGATTTTGAAACAGTCGGTGTAATGAATACATGATGATCTTCAGGAAAACTGCAAGGCAACAAAAATGTTTTTTTTTTAAACAGACATTAAAAACACATGTTATTAAAAGATTGTGAAAACACTTAACAGTTCTTTGAATGCCTTGATTGTCTGTAGTGACAATAGAAGCATCAAATGAATTACACATATGCTTCTAATTTCTGTGACCAACCAAAAACGAAAAAATAACAAAAGAATTACTATGAAATGGAACACATAATATTTAGATTTGGTATAACTGAGATGTGAGATGCAGAAAGGAGATATATAAGGAAACTGTTATAGGCAGGTGAAGTCTCGGGGGATCCTGCGGCCACAAGCCTTACAAAGGAGAATAATATTGGGAGGAAATGTGGGACGTCGCACGCGAGCTCTCACCAAAACACATAGGCAAGCATTTGCTTCAGCTGCAGATAGATCGCTAATAAGGTGACAACAAGGCTGCGCCAATCTAAAATCTAGGAATTTGCAAAAAAATCTTAGGATATTGGAACATGTTCTTAGTTGGGCGGCAAGTCAAGGACATATGCTACGTGGAGGACCTGCCTTAGTGGTGGTCTACTTGGGGGAGGTGGTGGTGAAATTCGGGGTGGATATAATGGTGGTTGGGAGCTCGCAGGACGAGGTGGTTGAGTCTGAGGTGAGTTCTTTGGTGGAGAAGTTAGTGGAGACGGTGGTGGTGTTCTTGGAGGATGTACTGGTGGAGTCTCTGGTGACGTGTCTGGAGGAGTTTTTGGTGGTGAGCTTGAAGGAGTTTGCGGTGGTGTGTTTGGAGGAATTTTCGGTGGTGTGGTTGGGGGTGTCTGCGATGTGGCTGGTGGAAGCGTGACCGGAGTCTGGGGCAATGTGTTTGGGGAGTTTGCGGTGGTAATATGGTATATTTGGTGGAAGCGGTGGCTGTAGTTCTTTTGGAAAAATACGCATTTGACATTCAAGTGGTGGTAGAGGTGGGCGGAGACTCGGACGGTTTTGTGCTTGGGTTTGACCGAGGAGCAGAATGCCAATAAGTGCAAGGACAAGAGCTAAGGTTCTCGTTGAACCTGGTGGGTCCATATTCTACATTAGCAATCTTTGTCCTCACAAAAAGGAAACAAAACAAAACTTGTGCATTAATTGAAGTATATAGTGAAGCTGTGGGTATTTAGAGCATCTTTTGGAGCTTCACTAGATTAGTAAATAGCCAGTAGTTCCAGTGCCAAACCTATGTCTCCCAGTAAGGGTTCAGACGTGGCTTCACATCCAACTCGCAGCTCAAAATGTTTGGTGCCTAGCTAGCGCTAGCTAGTTTGTCTTTAGCTCTTTGGTTTTTACCTATGAATGGATACAATTCAGGCGGTATAACTACTGTCATTTTGTAATGTTATAAAAAAACAAAAACAAAAACTACTGTCATTTTGTGATTTTTGTGTTAGATGTTGTAAAACCACGGTTTACTGTACCGCGATAACCAACATTATGACTGATGGAGGTAAATTAAATGTTATATACTTTGAGAGGTGAAATTAGATTTATCAAACTTAAAACATGAGGAAATTTATCTAGGTAAAGTTCTGGGTACATTTAGAAACTTTCAAAACTTTTTGGGGAGAAATTGATCGTTGGTCCATCTCCCAAAGATTAGTTCTGCAGAGAGGAACAACCGCAATATTATGGGTGTACTCCTAAATCCAAGCTACCAAAAGATGACGAGTTTTATAAAAGATATGCCTAGACTTTGGAAGGTCTCTGAGCGTTGTCGTGGTTACGCTTTGGCTGAGAACAAGTTCAAAGTCATATTCAAGCATGAGACAAAACTTAAAGCAATTTTGGATGCAGAAGCTTGGACATATGACGATTGAAGCATAGTGATTGATATATGGACTAAGAAACCATCAGTTTCTTACCTACATTATCTTCCGATATGGATTCGGATGTACAATATACCTCTAGACTGCTATGATGAGACCGTGCTTATGGAGATTGTAGGCATGACTTGTGAGGTAGTGGAGCTTGCCTTTGAAGTAGAGAAGTCACAGAGTAAAGGCTTTATTCGGGCAAAGATTAACTTTGATATCAAAGGCCTTAGACACTCGAGAGAGTTTGAATCTCCTAATGGGGAAATCTTCACCATCAAGTTCGAGTATGAGCAGACCCATAAGCATTGTTACAAATGCCAACGCCTTACACATGATCGATTTCATTGTCCCCTTAACCCCAATAATTGGCATGAAACTCCTACGATAGGGTCTAAGGCGGTTGTGGAGGTGGTGAAGAAAAAATTAGTTCAAGGATACCCACTCTATGGGGTTCTCACTGAAGATGACGTTGGGATTGATGAGCGCACTAGCAGACCCAAAATAGCTAAAGAAGTGCTGGACCAATTTTGCTATTACCCCTCATATTCAGACGATGTAGACCCAAGATAGCTGAAGAAGTACTGGACCAATTTTGCTATTACCTCTCATATTCAGACGATGTGGAGAAGCTTAATCGGATAATCAGTGTGCGTAGATCAGTTTGGAAGTTGGATGGTGATGAACAAGGCCAGAGGAAATTCTTTAGGCTTGAAAAACTTGCTATTATAACTGATCATGTATACAAAGAGAGAGGATTGGTCTTCGACTTCAGAGGAGCACAAGAAGGTGATAAAGCTGATTCATCCTTAGGGGAACGTGTACCTGCTACTAAAAGGCTCTCTACCAGTAATCATAAAGCTATGGAGAAGGCTACATTGGGCCCAACGATCAGTAATATTGTGTCTCTTAACTCGACGGTATTTCGGGCTGGTACATCTTCTACCAGCTTATCCGGGTTTAAGTATACATACTCTCGTCACCATAGAAAACCAAATAAGTGGATGAGGTAGAAAAACCAAAGAAGGGCTGTGATGGTGCAGAGACAAATACTTGGAAGTAGTGTAAATCAGAGGAAAAGATAGAGGCGGTACAATCAGCTAAGAGAAGCAATATAACGGTGGCTCCGAGTGAGGAGCTGCCGGAGCAGAGATGAGCATATGTAGTTGGAACTGTCAAGGGCTAGGGAACAACTTGACAGTTCAACTCTTATGGGAATTGAGAAGAGCTTAGTTTCCTGATTTTATGTTCCTTATAGAGACTAAAAATTCCTATAGTCTTATGTTAAACATTCAAAAATCATTAGGTTATGATAAAGGTTTTTTGTGGATCTGGATGGATTAAGTGGGGATCTTGCATTATTTCGGAAGTCATCTTTTAATGTGTATGTGTTATCTTCAAGCAACCACATTATTGATGTTCAAGTGAGCCTAGGAGCTTTCAGCTTCTGCGTATCGTTTTTGTATGGTGACCCGGTAAGACAATATCAACAAGTTGTGTGGGATCAGTTATTGGACATAAGTAGTTCTAGAAGTGGTGCTTGGATTTAGCTCAGAGACCTGAACGATTTGGTTGACAATTCAGAGAAATTTGGCAGTCCACGCAAAGATGAGTCCTCATTCTACGCACTTCAAAATATGATACAAAAATGTGGCTTAAGAGAGATCTCGTGTTCTGGTAACCAGTTTTCTTAGGCTGGAGTGAGATGATGTGTATACATTTTAGCATATTTCATAGCTCTAATATAGTTAATTTTGCATCCATATTCATAGCATACTTATCATTTTAGAGCTCCTTTTGGTTCATTTGCATTGTTTGCACTTGCATTGTATACATTGTACATTTTGGTGTTTTTATCAGGAGTTTATGGTTAACTCGGCCTTGGAGGTGAAGTCATGTCACCAACTCGGCCTTGGAGGTGAAGTCATGTCACCAACTCGGCCTTGGAGGTGAAGTCATATCACCAACTCGGCCTTGGAGGTGAAGTCATGTCGCCAACTCGGCCTTGGAGGTGAAGTTATGTCGCCAACTCGGCCTTGGAGGTGAAGTCGCTTAGTGAAGTCAGACGAACTTTATGTCTTTATTGACTTTGACTCTTTAGGGTTTTGTCACAAAGGGTATAAATACCCCTCTTTGGTATTCAGAACATTAATTCACGTTTTTGTGCCTCTTTTGTCTGAGAACTGTTATTCACTCTCTCCTTTGTAATTTCCAAATCAAAACTTTTCCTTTTTTAGTTTTGAATGCGATTTCAATTTCCAAATCAATCTTGTTTATCTTTATCTTGCTTTATGATTATATTGCTTGTTCCATTTTCTCTGCTCTTACCTCTGTTCATGGATTCTGAGTAGATCTCTTAGGGTGAGTGAGGAAGAAGGATAGATCCAGGTTTAATCATGGTTTTCTGTCTTGTTTAGGTTGTTATTTCCATAGATCTAGTNCAGGTTTAATCATGGTTTTCTGTCTTGTTTAGGTTGTTATTTCCATAGATCTAGGTAGTCTAAGTGTTCTTCATGCCTATTTCGACCTGATCAATTGGAATTTGATGTGTTGCATTCTCTGCCCGAAAGGTGTTCGATGAATTGC
>OVAX01001115.1:0-53559 GCA_900406405.1 Lepidium africanum
CTGTGTTGTAAATGCGTTGCTAAAAAACGTCCCAAATCTTGCTTTTTGTTGTAGTGTATATACTCTTATTAAAGTAAAACTTTTATTAAAAAAAAAAAACCTTATATGAAGATAGTGAGAGCGTACGTCAAATATTGATGATACGAATATTTGTTGGGAATTTATTATGGAGTAGTATGAATCCGATAACTGCAACCATATTACAATTTGTAAGTGAATTTAATGATAAAACAAATTTACAAATAAAAAGAACTAAGCAAAGGACATGATTTTTTTTGTCAACATTGTGTTACAATTGACCGATTTATTAGTCAAATTCTTACATAAATAAACGTTAGGACTCGATTTTGTAATGTGTAAATGCACCTACCTTTAATAGATTTACCACCTTCCGTTAGACTAAAGGCCACTTACGATTTTTTTTTTTCAACTAGGGAAAATTTAGAAAAATTTAAAAGGAAGCTCAAAATCAATTCATAAGACCAGTTGACAAAAAAAAAAAAAAATCTATTCATAAGACCAACTCACAGAAATTCAAATTTACTTGCAACTAAATGGGTAGCTACTTATGTTTTCATAGTAGAAAGACTCAAACTCTGTTACGGAAAAACAATTACATTACAAGAAAATATATTATATTATAACTAAACTATCAATTTTTAATGAATTAAATATTTGGTCATAAAATCATCAAAATACAAAATATTGTGACCATTTTTTGACTATTAATATATACATTACTAGAAAACAACTCGAATTTGACTATGATATAATCATAAATTTGCCAAAATAGTTGTTTTGATTAATTTTTGATTAAAATTGAAGGGTCAAAAATCGTTGGTTGAAAATTTCTGTTGGTCAAAAATTAATCAAAACAACCATTTCTTTGACCAATTTATGATTATAATCATAGTCAAAATTGAGTTGTTTTATTAGAACAATTCAGTCTGGTCTAGTAATGTTATAATGATTATCAGACCAATTCAATTTGGTTAAGCATGTCTAATGACATCGTGATACCTCTTATCAAGTAAAAAAAATTCATAAATTTATGTATTCTAACTGTAGTAAATTACTGAAAGTTATCATTTTTTAAAAACTAATTTGCCCTTCAAACTTTCTCATAGCATGATTCATTTGCAATGACTATACCAACTATACTAACCATCTACCAACTTCATCTATTGTTCGATTTTTAAATTTAACATTGTCTTTTCTTTGTTTTTGTAAAACAAACTTTATATTGTCCAACATAACCGGCATTTAGCACGTGTAACATGCGATATAACAAAATATGATATGACATATGGTCCAAAATACTGAGGATCATTTTTAAAAATATTATTTATTCGTTTTAGATCAAATTTTGTTAACATTTTATTTAGTAATTAATTCATAGACCCCAATATATATTTTTTGTAAGTCATAGGATCTAAAACAATTTCAACAAATTATAAGGCCGAAAATATCTTTTTTAGTAAAATTTAGAATCTATTTTTATTTCTTTTAATAAAATTTAAGCACATAATTTCTTTTCTTACTGTTAGGACAGTCCTAAGAAAATTGTTTTACTTCAGTAACATGATGTCTATATTTTCTTCGAACCAAACTTGCTCCAAACTAAAAATCAGTGTCGACAAATGTCAAATTGATGCATATTAAGAATACAACGTTTGTTAATGGTAAACCATAACACAAATGCTTATATATATATATATATATTTGTGACATTAATTGTTATGCTTTCTATCTCATTGTCGCTAAGTTGTATGTTTTCGTTTCTCTCAAAATTTTATCTATTTCCTTTGTTTATAATTCCTTATATATAATATATATATATCAGTGTTCTAAAATACAGTCATATAGGCCGTATATACAGCATATATATGTTGTACAATAAGGAACCGCACAATATTTATATTTTACAGTATAGTTATACGGTAAAAGACAATACGGTCATATATACGATGTATATACAACATATATACAGTATTTGTATATACAATTTCTATACTTTAAAAAGAAAATTCTTCTTCGTAAAACTATATCATTTTATAAATTAACCATAACTTAATAACAATTTTTTTTCGAGTAAAGTAAGAGAGTTACATGAAGATGACTTTGTATCTGATGATAAAGTATAAATTTGAGTTTAAGTCTGATGATGATCATGTATTAGATCTATATGAAGTAAAATAACACGAGTTTATGAGTTAAATTTTGTAATTTATATTATTTGACATTGCATTTTAGAGACTTTTATAAGTTACATGAGAGTTAATATTTTCACTATTTTATTTTTTTGATTGGAAATTTTTAGTTTGTATTTCTTTTTAATTTTCTATGTACATATTATAAATTATTATTATTTTTTAAAAAAAATTATTCACCGTATAATCTCCGCATAAACGATTATATATACAGTTATACATTATACAATGGCTTTCCGTACTATTAGCGTATAACGATGTATATATGTATATACTTGTATAGCTAGCTGAGAAATCCGTCTATATTAAACAACTTGTAAGCTGTGACAAAATCAATGACAGTTCAAAACTCGTTCCCTTTTTGTATTCGAAAACACGTTAAATTCTTTGTATAATTGTATTCTAACCAAAGGGATCTTTATCTACAAGAGATCGATGAGTCATGAGGGTTTGCTTTTCATCAAACTAAAATCGATTTTTTTCTTAGATTTAAAGTAAAGAAACTTTGATGTGATAAATAGAAAAGAGAAAAGGAAATTTCATTTTATCTAAGAAAGAAATAACTTATATATATATATATATATATGAATTTTATGAAAGAAAAAAAAAAAAGAAAAAACAGAAAACAAAGTAAGCATGAGTATGGGTCCGATGGCTAGGTACGTACCGAAAACGAAGAATCCCACTAAGAGAATAATGAAGGGTTAAGAGATGGTCCACGTTTCCCACAACACATCTTTCATATCCGTTTGGGTCGCCCATGAGCCCACCTTGAAACCAACCCGACCCGGTTCGACCCGACCATGAATTGCCTACTTTGGCTGCTCTCTATAATACTAACAGGAACTTGTCCATTTCAGTTAGGGTTAGGTTATGATGACGGTCCCAACGAAATTATTAGATTTTTCTGATTCACTCCGACAAATAGCAGAAGTGATGTTTTCCTGACAATTACCAAACTGCTTTTTATTTCTAAATTTATTCCTATATTTTTATAAGAGCTCTTCAGTTCATATTATCTTATTATAAGTAGCAGAAATTTGCCAAAAATAAGTAGCAGAAATTTGCCAAAAATTATGTTGTTAACGGGAATACCGACGGACTTACACGAAATTTCCATAATAAATTCGACACCTGATTTTTCCAAATAATAGACCAAGTAACACTTGACCAAGCCAATTTGGACATGGAAAAACAATTTTAATAAACGATAACAACACTATTAAAAAAGTTACTGTTAGTTAGAAGATATTGTTATTGTTGTGTTACTATTAGTTAAAATTTTTTTTGTACTTTCTTTGATACTCCAAATTAAATACCTACTACGACTTCAGACAATTTAAATATAAACCACTATTAACCAATCGAATTTAAATAGAGAAAATTGTCTATTCTATACCTTTAAAATTATAAATTGTCAAAAATATATCTTTTTAGAATATTGTCGAAAATATATCTTTATGAGGATATAATCTACATTTATGTCTCTCGTGGACAGTAATCTGTCTACACTAGACATATATAGTGAATTATAGACATAAATCGTTTCATGTTGACATATATAGCGAATTATGGACATAAATTGTCCCATGTAGATAGAACTTTACATTATGTCCCCGTAAAGATATATTTTCAATAAGATTTTTAAAAAGTATATTGTAGATAATTAATAACTTAAAAGGTATATAATGGACAAAAATTCCCATTTAACTATGAAATTAGTCAACTTTAACGAACAATGAATGTGTGTTAATTTCTATTATTGTTTCGTTAGTGTTTTATTCCATGTGGATTCATTCTATTATATATTGCTTCGTCATATATGAAGAATATGTTAATTTTCATATATTTTTGTCGCACTTACACTAAATTTGGAATTAGAAATTCAAACCTACAATCAATTCAAGGAGAATGAAATATTAACGAAACAATAATAGAAATTAACAGAATATACTTAGTATTGACTTGAGTGAGGATCAAGTAAACTCACCAATCAATGTTGTGTGCATCATAAGGAACCGATAGAAGTTTCACCAATCGGATATCTAATAAGACGGAACTTGATGTGTATCTTCGGAGCCTTATCCTAAAAAAGCAACAATGAATTGGAGTCAAGTACAATGCAATGAAGTGTGAAGCAAGTAAAGACTCAGCTTGATTGTTGAACAAGGAACGGATGACTTGACGTGAGAAGCAAAGAAGAAGTGACTTGAAACATACACAAGGTCGAAGTTGTCTCACACAAGGAAGAGAGGTAATCCGAAGGCAATAGAGCCGTTGGATGCATTTGGTATTGTCACATGTGAAGATAAAGAAGGGAAGAAGTCACATGTGAACACTCGGGTTCATTATGGCCGTTGGATAAAGAGCCGTTGCATTGGAGGAGTTTGTGGCCATTAGATGTAGAATCTTGAAGGATGAAGAGTCACATGCTTTAGTTAAGAGATGGATAAGGTCACATGGGCAAATAAGGAGAGAACCGTTGGTAATGGGTCATTGAGATCCGATAAAGTAAATACTTTCCTCTTTGGGATATGTTTGAATCCTTGTATGTTGTTAGCTTGTATAAAAATCTAGAGTAGCTTTGTGTATAAATATAGGACCATGTACATTGCTATGAATTAAGAAGAAATATACTCATCTTCTTCACTTATTCTCTCGGCCTTAGGGCCAACAAATCTCTTTATTCTCTTTGGTTACCAAATTCTTAACTATACTCTCAAATTTCTCAATCTCCATTCTCTATTCTCAAATCTCAATCATTTTTAAATATATTCCACAAATTCTAACACTTAGTACGACAAAAAATAACCATGAAGTTTAGAACAAGTGTTTTTTTTTGTGTGTGGCAATTTTCTGAAAGATAACAATTGGAGATCACATGACCATTTTCAAGTTCACAATGATTTACATTTATTACTCTAATCTGAAGAACCAAAAAAACTCTATTACTGCCTGTATTGTGTAAGTACCTATACGACCTATCTAAATACTAACTGAATTGGACTCAAATTTTTAGGTATATAAAAAAAATTCTATAATAAAGATTGATTTTTTTTCATAGTCAAACAATCAAATATTATGATTTTTACTTAAAACTACGATCAATTATAAAATTTTCTCACGTAAATAGTTTGAAAAAGAGAGTGATGAGGTCATCCACCACAACACCCTACTCATCAAAGCTGTAAACCATATATATGTCGTACGTAAAGGTCCTGACACCCAAGGCAAAGTTAGCACTGTGAGACTCAAGTTCGTCTAAACAATATGAGCATTACTCGACCTGATCAAGCCGATACCCGAGACGGAACTTTCGCTACTCCACTGACCTTGGACCACAACAACCCACAAACTAGAAGAGGTTCAACTCACATTAGACAACATAGAACAGCTCACGTCCAACTTTGACCAGCTCTAGATCACAACCTGCACGACTTTGACCGTGGATTCAACCACTTCATCCCGAGACCACATTTCACGCGCGAATGAGCGAACCGGACTGCTAGCCAACTCGGACCAGGTACGCATGTGTTATATTATTCATGTATTTGCAGGTACATCCGACCCAACTTTAGTAATACGTTTAGGACCTTAGAATGTTAGGCCCATTTAGTAATAAGGTCCGGTAGGAGGCAAGTCTAGTCATCGCCATGTGGTGAATGACTTACCAAAAGCGACCCTTGCATTGTCATTTCATTTACACGTCTTTTTCTTTTCTTTTATTGTATCCGCATTCGCATTTGCCCTAGAAGACCCCTAGCCGTCAAACCATTTATAAGGTTTTCTTGCGGCATTTTTTTTTCTTCACGTTATTAATAAAGCAAAAGTAATTTTTTCTAAGAAACCTAGCCGCCACTTCCTCTTTAAGAGAATCGAAAGTAAGAGACGAGATCGTTTAGTCAAGGAATCCTAAACGGATCAGACCGGATTTATCACGTTCTTCACCACCAAAACGTGTGGCATCCATCATTACCTTCTGCTCACCGCCAACCAAGATCGGATCGACTCATCAAGGTCTCCCTTCAAGGTTTCCATTGAAAGTTCTCGGAGTTCGATTCACCAAGATCTCTCTGGGAATCCATTATTGAGAATCTCACCACCGAGGCTCTCATCAGCTGGTATTAGAGCTGAAAGGTTCTTGGTAACATCTCGGTATCGTTCATTTTTTCCCTTCCTTATTTCATTTTTGTTTTCGTTATTTTTTTTAATTTGCTCGATTGTTTCTTATTTGATTCTTCCTTGTTGTTCTCGTTTGATTCCTTTATTTCTTGTTTTTTCGTGCTTTCGTTTAGGTTGTTCCGCTTTTGTAAAAAAAAGAATATATATATATATATATATATATATATATAGTTGCTTGTTCGTTGAGTGTTCTTCGAGTTCATCGTTGTTCATTGGAGAAATTAATTTTAATCCGAATTTGTGTATAGTTAATTGCTGTAAGTTGTTCTTTCCTTTTGTGTCTCGGGTAAACAGCTGATGAGTTAGAGTCACGAAAAATCCCATAGGTTTTTTGTTTCTTTCCTTGTTTGTTTTGCCTTACATTTTGTAAAAAAACAATTTTTAGTTGTTTCCTTTTTGTTTTGCTTTGCGTATTGATATGTTGACAGCCGAGTGTCTTTTATTTCCTTTTGCTTGAACCATGCGTTTTGCCTGAGAAGCAAGTCCTACTTGCCTTATTTGAAACCTGTGGATTCAACAAAAGGATTCTAACACTTAACCATTTTCTTTCTTGTTTATTTGTGACGAGGTACCAATGTCGGAAGAAAGAAATTCCTCCAAACAAGTTGATATGCCTCTCCAATGCCCTCATCACCATCCAGAGTTCAGACGCAACTCACACAGATCAGCGAGCGTATAGACCGCCTTGAACGTGCACCGCCACTCGCCCCACGAACGGAAGAATCACCCGATGCTCGCAATGACCCACATACGACACAACAAGCCACATGCCCTACTCACATCTGTTGGAATTATACAGATGGAGAAAGCGAGGATCCACGAGAATATGACTCGGATGAGCGATCCATTTAGCAGGCTTCATGACGAGACCATCGAAACCAACAACTACACAGAGCATATGGACCAGCCAGACCGTGCCCGGACCAGAACCCACACCCATGGGGAACCGAACAGCACATGGGACGCGCACGCAAACCCAAAGATCCCTCACGACACTCTTACCCGAAACTGACTACGCCAACTTTTGCAGGATGAATCAAGCTCGAGGCTTACCTCGATTGGGAAAACAGGTTAGACCACATCTTTGAATGCTACGAATACCCTAACCAGAAGAAAGTGTCTTTTGCTGCAGTACATCTTACAGACAATGCACTCGCATGGTGGGATCGCGAAGTAGCGGATCAGAGACGGCTCCATCTAGGCTAACTTTCAACGTGGGAGGACATGAAAGCCATCATATGCAGGAGATACGTTCCGGAATATTATCACTGGGATCTCCAAAACCAATTTTGGAAGCTAAGCCATGGGACGAAAAGCGTCGAGTAGTACTTCGACGAGTTTGAACTTTTGAAGAATCGGTTAGAAGTGGAGGAGTCCGAGGAGAATCTTATGGCCCATTTCATCGACACGAGCAGATTGCATCCAAAGTTGAGAGACATCCATATCGTGACCTACACGATGTGCTACACTTTTTCATCCAAGTCGAGCGCATATCAAACAAAAGACCGTCCCACAGCCTAAGTCTGCCTAGACCGCTCAAAAGGCTATCGAACCAGCACCCAAGAAGATTAAGATTGAGTCTCAGTTTAGGAAGCCGACCGCCAGCCCTTCAAAGATCTTTGATATTTCACGAACTCATGATATTGTCTGTTTCAGGTGCCAAGGAATAAGCCATATGGCACGAGACTGTCCGAATAAAAAGACCATGATTCTTTCTGCAACCGGCAACTACGAGTCCCAAGATGAGGAAGAAGACATACAAGACGAACAAAACCTCGAAATCGAGTATCCTGACCACGGTGAATCTCTAGTGATCCGGCGTATATATCTTCCACACTCACTGCACCATAAACTCTAAGGTATGTAATTTACTCATAGATGGTGGATCAAGTACTAATGTGGCAAGGATGTATATAGTGGATAAGCTTGGGTTAGCTAAGACCAAACACCCCTACCCGTATAAGCTTTGTAGCCTGAATGACAAGGTTGAGGTCAACGTGGATGAGCAAGTCATTATGCATTTCAGTATCGACCATTACCATGATAAGGTCACATACGATGTTGTCCCCATGTAAGCCAAACACATTCTTTTAGGGCGGCCATGGTAGTTTGACTAAGAAGTGGTTCACAAAGGCCAAACCAACCCTTATACCCTTACACATAAGAAGAAGTACACCCTCACCCCTTTTACCCCAACTCAAGTCTGTGAGATTCAAAGCAAACAGTCTAAGTCGAGGTAAAGTGTTCCAACTTTTATGTTACTTCCCATACCATTTCTAAAGTTATTACTCTTGAGAAATTGGTGCCGCTAATGGTGTTTAAGGAGTGTTTAGCTGCAGGATCAGATGAAATTGAACTACCCAAAGAGGTTTCCACCCATTTCGAATGCTTTGTCCTAGAAATGTGCGTTGATTGCTGATCCATCAACAACATCACGGTTAAGTATATGCACCTGATTCCACGCTTGGACGACATGCTAGACAAACTAAATGGGTCTGCGATCTTATCAAAAATAGATCTAAAAAGCGGATACCACCAAGTAAAGATGAAGGAAGGTGACGAATGGAAAATGGCCTTCAAGACTAAGAAAGGCCTATACGAGTGGTTAGTCATGCTGTTCAGACTTAGTAATGTGCCCAGCATTTTCATATGTCTCATGAACTATGTTTTGCGTTCTTACATATCTCTGAATTTGTCGTAATATACTTTGACAACATTCTCATTAGTAAAATGCTTTCCGATCGTATTATACATCTTGAGATAGTATCTGAGCACTCTCTGCAAGGAAGGTTGTACGCCAATCTCAAGAAGTGCACCTTTTGTACTGACGTAGTGGTTTTCCTAGGATTTTTTGTTAGTACTACAGGCTTACGCGTGGACCAAGAGAAAATTAAAGGCGATCCAAGAATGGCCAACACCTACCACCATCGGGCAAGCACAAAGTTTTCACGGCTTGGCAAGCTTCTATCGTAGATATGTCTGAGACTTCATTACTATAGGTGCACCTCTCACGACCGTTATCAATAAGGACGTAGCCTTCCATTAGGGATCAAGCCAAGAAGACGTGTTTCAACAGCTCAAGGACCGACTAACTCAAGCTTTGGTACTATCACTTCCTAACTTTGATCTAACTTTCGAGGTGGAATGTGATGCTTCAGGACTAGGTATTGGAGCTGTTCTCACGCAAGGAGGCACACCCATAGCTTTCTTTAGTGAGAAGCTTAGTGGAACCACCCTCAACTAGACCACGTATGATAAGGAACTTTACGCCTTGCGACGTTTGTTAGAGACTTGGCAATATTATCTTTTGGCCAAAGAATTCATAGTGCACACAAACAACAAGACGCTGAAGCACTTAAGAGGACAAACTCATCTTAAAAAGAGACATGCTCATTGGTTCAAATTTATAGAATCGTTTACGTACGTCATCAAGTACAAAAAGGGAAAGGAAAACGTGATCCTGGATGCCCTTTCACAGACACATGTGTTGATCTCAACCATGGAAGTTAAGGTATTGAGATTTGAGTTCATTAAATCACAATATGCTAATGACGCATATGTCAAGGACATATTGGAGGAGTGTGGCCGCAGAGTCTATGGGGACTTCTGCTTGCACGACGGATTTATTTTCAAGAAATAGAGGCTTTGTATCACACAAGGGTCTATACAGGAGTTGCTTGTCAAGGAGGCTCACAGAGGTGGATTAATGAGACATTTCGACACCAAAAAGACCCTAAGCATGCTGAAGACGCACTTTTATTGGCTGCATATGAAGCAAGACGTCAACCGTTATTCTAAGCGCTGCATTCCTTGTCTTACGGCAAAATCCAGGTCACATCCTCATGGTTTATATGGATTTTGTGCTAGGATTACCCAAGTTTTAGTACAAGGATTCGATGCTCGTGGTAGTGAACGGGGTTTCGAAGATGGCGCATTTCATTCTCTGCGAGAAAAACAATGACGCATTCTGGCTAGCCAACATATTCTTCAAAGAAGTGGCCCGCCTCCATGGAATTCCACATACTATTGTTTCAGACCGGGACCTGAAGTTTCTTAGTTACTTTTGGCGCACGTTGTGGATGAAGATGGGAACCAACTTGCTGTACTCCACAACCTCCCACCCACAATCTGACGGGCAGACCAAAGTTGTCAACCGAACCATAAGCTCCCTCCTGTGTGCCACAGCCAGACAGAACTCAAGGAATTGGGTCGAGGCTATTTCGTACATTGAATTTAATTATAATAGTTTTGTTCACTATACCAATAATTGTTCTTTTTTTTGAAGTGGTTTACAAATTTCAGCATTTGTTCACCGCTTTACCTTAAGCTACTAGCTACGCCAGACGTAGTAAACCAAGATGCCGACCTAAAGGCCGAGCATATCCACCAACTACATCAAGACGTCCGCAAGACAATTGAGGCCAAAACCGCAATATATAAGAAACAAGCGGATAAGCTTCGCAAAGAGGTCATCTTTCAGCCCAGAGATTGGGTTTGGATGCACATGCGAACTGACCGGTTCTCCAAGGAGCAAGGCAAAAACAGGAAGCTGGCACCAAGGGGTAACAGACCGTTCCAAGTCCTCGAACGCATCAAAGATAATGCTTATCGACTAGACTTTCCAGACAACCTTAAAGTACATGCAATTTTTAATGTTGTGACCTAACCCTCTTTGATGGAGGCACAATTGATCTGCAGCCGGATCATTCTCAAAAGGGAGGAAATGATGAGGTCATCGACCACAACGTCCTACTCATCAAAGCTGTGGACCATATACCCATCGTGCGTTAAGACCCTGACACCCGAGGCAAACTCAACACCGTGAGACTCAAGTTCGTTGAAGCAATATGAGTATTAATCGACCTGATCAAACCGGTATTCGAGATGGACTTTTCACTACTCCACCAACCTCCGACCACAACAACCTATAAGCTGGAAGAGGTTCAACTCACATCAGACAACATAGAACAACTCACATCAAACTTTGAACAGCTCTCGATCACCAATGACACGACTTTAATTGTGGATTCAGCCACTTCATCCCGAGACCATACTTTACGCGCGCAAAGTAAACATAGTAGTATAGAAGGGATCAAATCCACAAAGAACGAGGAATTGCACTATTGATTATCCAATTCTCACTCAAGCTAAATCAAAACAATTAACAAGTTGATAAGAACTAACAACTTAAATGATTAAAAACTCAATATTAAAAACATGAAGCATCAAGAGTTCGTTGAGAACAGGAAATCAATTCTCGACTCAGACATAAAATTCTAGCAATCCTAACTGTCGTTGCTCCTAGAGATGTAAACATGCTTTATCGATTGGGTCTAATATGTCCACAACTAGCCTTAACATAAACTTTCGTTGGTTAAGGACTAGTTACTCATCTATGCTAGTTCAGACATCTAACAAGCTTTTGGAGAGTTAAAAAACCTAAGATCATAGATTAGGTGATCATGCTAATCTAAGCATTATACACAAAATCGAGCCCTATTTGTTCCTAAATCATTGATTCCTAATTCTCTAGAAAACCCTAAACCTATTTATGAAACTACTTAGACATCATAGAAAGAGACAATTTCATAGAGGAAATAGAAAACATAATTGAATTGCAAAGAATTAAAAAGGGTTAGGATGATCCAGCTAATGACTTGGCATCAGGGTACGATTCCTACCCGCTACATTATACTAGCTTAAAAAAGAGATTTTAGTTGTGGGTTTTAAGCTATGGATTGGGCCGTGTCGATCCAATTTTTGACCAAAAAAAAAAAATTAAAAAGGATTCAAAAATCTTCTCAATGATGAAGAGGAATCTTCTCTCTGGCTTACAAAGTGTCTCAGCCGTAATAACAATGCTTGTTCTCTCATAAAAATCTAAAAACCTAGTTTTTTATGACTTGAAAACGCGTGAATACAAAATAGGAAAATTATGTTTGTCTTCGTAGTTTTGAAGATTGATCGATCCAGGTGCAGATCGATCGATCTGCAGAGGAACGGTCGATCTTTGCATCAGTTGGTCGATCTTCAGGTCGGGCGCAGATCACGCAGAAGACTGGATTGATCAATCCTTTGAGGCAATGTCGATCTTCAGGTCGGGCACAAGTCATGGTGGTGAGACGACCGATCGATCAAGTTTGGTTGGTCGATTTTCACGTGGTGTGCAACTTTTGGTGTTGTATGAGACCGATCGATCTAGGTGAGGATCGAGCAATCATGATATTCTGCAGAATCGCCAGAATTGCTCTAGTCCATGTTTTGCGTGCATAATCCAAATTTAGCCTATTTTGTACATGCAAAGACTCTAAAACACTAACAAAAACTCTAAAAACATGCGAATTAGTAAGATTAAAACCGCTAAAAATGAAGCACATCTCCTTAAACTAAAATTCACATAATAATACTTATTACTTTTTAGTTAATAAATTAATATAAGATCAAAATAGAAGAAATTAATATATTTTTAGAATCAAAATATAATTCATAATGTTGTTTTTTTCCCGTAGTTTTAGTGATTATTTATGTATATATATGTTGTTTTAGATAATTAACTACCATATCAAATAATAATTAAAAATTTATATCTGAATTATTGGATTTATTATAATTACTTACACTAAATAATAAAATGGTGAAAGATATATATATCTATTATATTAAAAGATGATGCAATATCAAAAAATTAAAAAAATAACCTGAATTTTGTAAGATATCATAACAAATACCTTTACAAATCCTAACAAATAGTTTAACCCAATTTATTAATAAATCACTATAATATAAAATTTGAGTCTTTACAATTAATAAAACATTCACTAAAATAACCCATAATACAAAATTACAAAAAATAGCATGAATTTGTAAGATATCATAAAAAAAGCCATTGCAAAATCTCAATAAATATTATAACCCAATTCATTAATGGATCACCACAATATTCAATTTGAGTTTTTACAATTAATTAAAAAATTTAAATAACTCATAATAATATAATACATATTATTTATTAAATATATAATAACTCTTTAATACATTTATCTACAATTAATGAACATATATATATATATATATAACATGTATCATGATGCCTCTTTAATACATTTATCTACAATTAATAACGCATATATTTATATTATCATATTTTTATCGTATAAGCTTTTTGCAACATATTTTTATATACTAAAAGAAAAATGTTTATAATAAGAACTTATTTTTAATATATTTAGCATATATTTTTAATATTTATTATATATTTGAAGTTAAATTATTAAGAGAGAATTTCAAAAATATTGACATTGTCCTTTTTCAAAATATACCATTTTCTTTGGAAATTGGGAGAGAGAAATAGACATAAAGGGATAGTTTTTGAAAAAAAGGCATATCAAAAAGGATATTTTTTAACCTCAATTATTAATGAATGTATAGTTATCATATAAGTTTTATAAAACATATTTCTTATATACATAAAATATAAAACGTTTATATAGAAGGCTAATTATTAATATATTTAGCATATATTTATCATATATCTAAATTTTGAATTTTGAATTATGATTTTGCATTTAACCACTAATTTTTGGTGCTGAAATTTATATAACATATATCAAACTAAATATATTTAAAACTATGTTATTTGAATTACAGTTTTGAATTTTTGGACAATAAAATTAGTTTGTTAGATAATATTTAGGATAAATTCTATACTTAAAATTTGTAAAAATTTACATCACATGTCATTAGTAATTTAGTAAAAATAAAACAAAAATAGTATCCAATAAACTAATTTGGTTAAAACTTATTTTAGATTTCAAAATTTAGAGTAACAATAAAAAGAAAATCAAAATCGTAAAAGTTTAGATTGAATTATGAAATTATTTTGTATAATGATTAGATATATAATTTGAACAGGTCAAAGCTTATTTTTTATGATAATTAGCTATCTAATTTTTTAATACTAAAATCCTATATTACTTTATATAAGATTTACATAACAAATTAAACAATCATGTCACACAGCTATAATTAAATTTTTGATATTTTCCACAAATGTTATAAATTCAAATTTTTAGATAAGAACATATATTACTCAACATATAAAAATTTATATTTAAATGTTATGTATATACAATAAATGATCAAAATTATAAATCAAACGGGTCAAAATTACATGTAAAATTTTGATTTGCCAAAAAAGGAGTGATCATGTAAAAAATCATATACAAAGGAAAATGCTCACGTTCAAATACGAGGGTTAATTATAATTAAAAAATATATAAATAGTTTGTTTTTAAAAATAAAAATAATATTTTACTATATAAATGATCTAACATGAGATAGATTAAGGATTTATATAATCAACAAAATACTTAATTATATTTTATCCATAGATGTATTGTAGTGAATAATATTCATTTTTTTCACTAATTATTTTATGAACTTTAATAATGTACAATATATCAATTATAATTTATGAAAATTAACCATAATTAACCTATTCTTATCTTTATCAAACTAGAAATTTCTTCTACTATAAATCGTTAATACTATATATTATAAATAATCACTAATTTTATATGATATAAGAATACAAATGACATTCATTATTTGTAATAAAAAAATATTTGATATAAATATATAAATATAATCGCGCATGATGCGGGTCAGAATCTAGTATATATATATATATATATATATATATTTATAGTGGCAGACGCAGATGAGGAGTTAGTCCCCATATAACATTTTCTTGTCTTTCATATAGTTTTTTGACATTTTACTCTTGATCAAAAGTATTTCCTCAATTTAACAACATTTTATGTTATATTATCAAACTTTGGATTTTTCTCACTCTATCTAATCTAAATTTTAATAGTTAAAAAAAGAAAAGATGATTGGTTCTTTAAAAAGACATTATGCTTCCATCATTTGTTCAACTTCTATTTTGTAAATTGCACTCCAACTTGTTAAAGTTACCTGAAAAAGAGTAATAATAAAAAAGAGTATTAATTACTTAAAACACATAACAATAATCAAGTGAAACGTTTTTTTCTAGCTTTTGTTGATGCAAAATCATTGATAGTTGTCTCAAAATCCATACTTTCCAGAACTTTTTCGATACATAAAATAGCTAGACCATTTAACATTTCTTGAGACATTGATGATCTTAAATAATTTTTCAGGAATTTCAACTTTGAGAAACTCCGTTCAGCTGATGCCACTGTCACGGGAATGGTTAGTAAAATTCGATAAGCAATAACAATATGTGGATAACAACCCACTTCTTTTACAAACTCAAGAATTTCACAAGGTGTCATTGATTCATTACATAAAGTTGCCTGCAATACTCTTAGTTCAGAAAAAGATCATTTACATCAACATCAGACAAACCATCATGAGAAAATTTTTTATGAAACTTAGCACAATTTTCTCTTAATCGAATAGAATCAAGTGATATCAATCTAAATGAATTAAATAAGAATCCAAAAACACTTTCAAAGGTTCTCATCTGCTCAAATCTATCTCTCAAAGAAGCAATTGCCATAGCCACAATAACATAAAAATAATTAACTCTAAAAGCTTCTTCACATGTTTGTATTACCTCATCATGATCACTTTCATCAAATTGTTTCTTCATAAACCTTTGACACTTACTTGGAAATACAGCATCAATATCCATATCATGAGCAAGACTTTTAGCTATATCCATACTATAGCTAAATCCATCATTTCTATACTTCTCAAAAAAAGATATTACACCTTCCACTTGCTTTAAAGCGGTATCAATACACATGGATTTATCTTGTAAGTTTTTACTTACTATGTTAATAGCATACAAAATGTCATGCCAAATAACCATACCAAGCAAAAACTCATAATTCTCAAGTGCATCAACCAAACTTTCAGTTTCACTCTTTGATATAGCATCATCACACAAACTATATAACTCTAGTAATGCTGATCTTATTTGAGGAGCTTGATATCTTATAGCCTTAACACTTTTAATTCGATTTTTCCATCTAGTATTAGACAGATTTTTTACTGTAAAATATGAAACATGTTTAAGTAAAACATTCCATCTTTTGGTAGAGCTTGAAAATAATGTGTATATGCGTTGCACAACTCCAAAAAAAGATACAGCTTTCACATAAGAATGGGCCATGTCACTAACAACAAGATTCAAACTATGACAAGCACAAGGCATAAATAATGCTTTCGAATTAATTTCAAGCAACCTTTTTTGAACCCCTTGGTGTTTTCCTTTCATATTAGAACCATTATCATAACTTTGTCCCCTCACATTTTAATATCAAGATCAAGAGACTTCAAAGCATTTCGTAATTCATTAAAAATGCCTAATCCCGATGTATCATCTACCTTTAAAAACTCCATTAAAAATTCTTCTATTTTTATCTTTTCATTTGACATATTTACACAAATCACATCAAATTCTCCAATCATCTCAATCATTCCTAGGAAGTTACCATTACTATCTTGATAAAGTTTCTCATTTAATCCACAAAATGCTAAATTTCTTTTTGAAAGACATTTCACAACAGCAATTATTCGATATAAAACTTGCCTCCAACGTTCTTTTTCTTTTGAAATCTCTTTTAGGAATTCTTTATTAATAGTTAGATTATTTTGAAATCTAACTTTTAACTCATTCCAAGTCCTCATATTAGACATATGCTCCTCACTTTTCTCATGATTTCTTAGTCTATCAATAATATGTTTCCAATCTTTCAATCCTTCATTTGCTAATAAATTTGAGTTTCTATGAGATGCAAACAACTTACAGCAAAAACAATATACCTTATCAACATGCTTTGAGTAAACTAACCATTTTCTATCATCAATCTCTCCATTACTCAACTTTCTAGAATAATACTTATATGAAAAATGTCTTTTGTTTTCATCAATAGGAAACTCAAGACCTATCTCTCATATTGGTCCTTTTTCAATTAGCAAACCCCTTGTTTTATTGTCAAGACTACTTCAATTTCTAGGATCATAGATATCAAATGGTGGAATTTGATTTTCCTTACTATTCAAATTTCCAATATTAAGTGGATTTGACACATTCTCATGAGACTCATTCAATAAATCCTTTGATCTTTCATTTGAGTGATCACTAGAATTCCCATCAAGATTCACACCATCAGTTTTTTTTCCTTTTAATAAACTTATCTAATGCTCCATGTAGTGATTCAACAAATTCCTCTTCTCTTTTTTTTTTCTTTTTTCTTTTCTCACACCCAGACATCATAATTGAATAAACAAAAACAATATCACCTGGAATTTTTGAAGTACAAGCAAGAGAGTTCTCTTAAAGAGTTGAAAGCACAACAATCACCAACACTACATTAATAATAATTACCCAAAATTAGAAACAAAAGACGTTAAAATCAATTAATAATTACCCAAGATATACTTAATCAATTGCTAAGTATGTATAAAACATTTACCAATATAACTTGAGAATTGATCGATTTAAGAAAGAGACGAGAAGAAAATCCAAAAAAAGAGATTAAATGGTCAATTCTCGTGACCAAGAAAAAAAAGGGAGGAGAAAACAATTTTTTTGTTTTGTTTTTGTAAGTAATAGATAAGTCAACTTAATAAAAAATAAGAAAAAAGCCTTTTGTGATGTTGGATCACGTTTAAGAAGAAAAAGAGGCCCTAAAATGATGGTCCATATAATATAATTTATATAAAATAAACTCAAATAGGTTGTTTCCATCAACCTTGTGGTCGATATTATGACTTGATAAAAACAAGATGTGAAGAAACAACTCAAATAAGCAAATCTGAAGAGTCAAAGACAACTTTCAATTACATCACAAATTAAAATATATTACACTACAGAAAGAGATTCCATTACAAAACAAAAACAACTTACATTACAACAAGAACTAAACTACAAATATAAAGCCATTCACGAGTTCAACATGTCAGTTATTAGTTTATTCTTAAGAGCCATTTCCATATCAGAAAGTGGCTCTGTTTTTGCAAGGAGATTGTCCAACAACTTGTTTTTAGAAAGCCTCTCTTTCATTGCTAAATCCTTCTTCTACCACTTTTGTTGCCTTGTTTACTGCCCTTTTAGATTTGGCTTTTAAAGCCTTAACACCAGGAGGACGAGCTTGATCCTCTTCATGCTAACAGTCACAGAGGTTGAAGACTGTGTGGAACCCTCCTCAGTCTTCCTTCTCTTTGACATTCCAGTTCCTTCTTTTTAACACCATTTCTGATCATGTCTAAGTTCTCTCCAAACATGCTCCAGAGTGAACTTATGCTGGTGATCATTGAAGTAAATACGGTGCGCTAACTTCATAACATCATTGTCATTTTGCCCACTCGATTTCTGAAATGATGCAGCTTCATAACATCCTACAAATTTGTATATTATATCATTGATCTTTGACCACCTTTGCTTATAGTGACTTGGCTCCCTCTTTTGCAGACCCACAAGTTTAGGACTTGAAGCAAAGTAAGCTGCAATCCTTTTCCAAAAGGCTTAAGCTTTTTGTTCATTCCCAACAATTGGATCCTTGCTTGTGTTGAGCCTAGCACTGATGAGCACCACATCTTTTGTGGGAGTCCACTTCCTTCTTAATCTTCGATCATCAGCTTCACTTGGAATTTGACTACTAAATATATTAGCTTCTGCTTCACCAAGTTGAATACTTGGTGAATCCCTCTCATAAAGATTGGGTTCAAGGTTGAGGGTTTCTTGTTGACTATTCAACAGGTCTAGGAAGCTAGAGGACTGACTATATGGATTCATAGAATCCACATGTGGGTGTTTAAAGGAGAAGAAAATAGAAGACTGGAGGTGGAACTTATGGTAAAGACACAACAAGCTTTGTGTTTAGGTTTAAGGGTTTGTTGCATATATAAGCTAAGGTAAAGACACAACATTTTTGGTAGTTTTAGCATTCAATGTCAACTTAACTTTCAACTCCTTACCTAACTAATAAATTCACAATAATAAGTGTGATGTACACATTCCTAATCAACATCTCCAAGCATTTATCACAAATCAAATAAAGGGAGTTCACAAAATCGTTTATAATCAAGATTAGAGAGATTGGAAGTGAAACCATCAACCAAAAGATCTATGAAAAGGGTCGATAGTTCTCACACAAACTCAAGAAATTGTTGTTATACTTTCTATCGACTAGTGGATCGATGAAATGGGTTGACATAAAGGGTACGAGTTAAGAAACTGAGAATTCTATCTACATTTGGTCGATGATATGGGTGGATGAATTGTTTTGTTTTGTTTCACAGATCAAATAAATAAGTGACACGTAGGCACGTTCAATCAATGAGTGACACATAGTCGTCTTATCGTTTCTTAAGTTTCCAAATAAAAAACATTCTAAAAAAATAACCAATTTTTATTTAAATAAAATCAACTAATTCCTAAGAACTCTTCTAAGAAACTCCTTAGAGATATCTAGAATTAAAATGATATCACTAATTTTTTTTTCTTTGGTTCTGGTTGAATTTTTGGTTCCCAGTAATAGGATTACTTTGTTAAAAAAATTATCTTTTACCAAAAACCGACGCCACAAATATGTCAAATAGTTACAAATACTCTAAGAATTGTAATAACTCATTAAGAATTCTTCCGACCAAAAAAAAAAACTCATTAAGAATTCTTAAAAACAGTCTCCCATTTCTTAATAAACCATTAAATTTTGTAAAATGTTGTCTTCACTTACTTTTTGTCGTTCGTTTATTATTTGTCTATATCAATTGTAAAGTTCTGTGAAACAATCTTCCTTCATTAAGTTTTCGAGTTATCCAAATTAACTCTTTGTGTTCATTAATTCCAATTTTATATTATGAAAAACAACTCAAACCTAAACGAAATAGAAAGATATAACTACATGTCGTTTTAAATTGAAAAAAAAAAAAATAGAAAAAAATAAACGCGTAAGGATCTGGTCAATGTGGTCATTGGATTGGTCACCTAATATTTTCTCCCTAAAAAAAGAAGTAATGATTTACTCTCAATTTCCTCGAACAAGAACATTAGAAACAAAAAACAAATGTCAAACCCTTATAAACTAAGCAACCAATCAAATTCCTCTATTGTTTCCCTCTTTGCTCTTTTGTTTTTCTTTCTCTCCCAATCACTCTTCAGATTCCGGGAGAGAAAAAAATAATAAAGAAGAAAAGAGAAATCGAATCACTCTTTGTAACCGGAGGAGTTTCAAAAGATGACTTCGCCCAATTGGGAACTACGAGGTTGCTGTAATCGGAATCAGAATGCGTTCCTCATCACCATCGGAATCTTCACCGTCGTTATCCTTCTGGTCAGTTTGATTGTTTTCTTCGATTTAATTGAAGATCCGAAAGGGTTTATGTAAAATTTAGTCAAAAGGGTATCGGATTGTAGTGATTTAAACTATTGACCTATAATTCGATTCAAATTTTGGTGTCATTTGTTTCTTGTTGTTAAGATGTTTACATGGATTTGTGGTGGGTTTTTGGTTTGACAGCTATGGAGGACATTTTTATTGACACCATTTAAACTCATTACGGTGTTTTTACATGAAGCGAGTCATGCCGTTGCTTGCAAGCTGACATGTGGAGATGTAAGAAGCTCTCTCACTTCAACTATTCTTCAAATGAACTTGAAATGGTACATATTTGATTTTAGGTTGAACCATTAATTCAGTTTGCAAAGACGAATTGTCCTCCATTTGCAAGTTATGTTTCAAAAGGAAGAGAAAATATTCTGGTTTTTATTAGATATGCACATCTTTGTTATCATCCGTCAAGGTTTGCTGTAGCAGTGGGTTTTGCATTCTTTGCGCATGACTGTACCATACAGTTTGCATCTTCATAAGAGGTTACAGCGTCTTTATGTGGCTTGCCTCCCTTGTTAATGTGTAAAGGAACTTGTGTAAACTACTGTCATTAATCAGAATACACAGTGAATCTACTTGAACAATTGCAGCCACTCTACCTTTGGCTTTAGTATTACTATAACTAGCCTAGGACTGACTGTAACAGATTATAGCTGTTGTGAGCTTGTTAAAGCTGTTAGTGAGGGCTAGGATTATAAAGATGTCTCTGCAGAATGCTTAGAGTGTCGATTTTCTAGGATTTGATTGGGATTTCGATGAGACTCTTTCATTAATAATTGTCTAGTTTGGTACTTTTTATAACAGGAAAGAACAGCTTCAGTTCTTACTATAGTTCTGACTGTGTTTCTTCTAGATTGATTTTTTCGTATGAAAATTTTACTTTATGCAACTATTACAGAGAAAGTGTGCAATCCACACACTTTTTTTTTTCAAGTACTACTGCTTGTATTTACATTCTGTCAATGAGACTGCAAATTTTAGACCCCTCACCAAACTTTTATCTTTGAAAAGGTTATGTTTAATTTGCACATCAATGCCATCAAATGTGTGTACCAGTTCTCTGTGAATCTGCAATATAAATTGCAACTTGTACAGTCGCATGTAATTTGGATACTGCGTTATTTGTCACTCATTTTTGGCAATCTTTTGTTCATTGAATCTAAAGGTGGAAGGGATGGAGGTGAATGCAAATGAAGGGGGTTCTACAACAACACGTGGTGGCATTTATTGGCTGATCTTACCGGCTGGCTGTAATTGCACAATCTATCTATCTCCTTATACAAATCAACCATTTTTCGAATCTAGACTTTCCTTTGTTGATTGATTTAAGTTCAAAGGGCTAAAGGTTTTACCCTTTTTTTGTTGTTGTTTGATTGGTTATAGATCTTGGATCATCATTTTGGGGAATGGCTTTGATTCTTGCATCTACCAATCTGATGACAGCAAGAATAGCTGCTGGTGGTCTGGGACTTGCTTTATTTATTGTCCTCTTCATTGCTAAAAATGTAAGAAGTCATCATATCACTTTTATTTGACAAAGCTTTATTTTTCCTCAAAAGTTATCAATATTAAACAAAAAGATCTTCGATATTGACAGTGGACGCTTCGAGGTCTTTGTATAGGTGCGTTATCTTGTGATCCCTTTTGTTATATATCCTTTTTAAGTAGCAAAAACCCTTATCTAGTTGGCACAAAATCTCAGGTTTCATAGTATTCCTCGGTGTCGTTTGGGTTCTACAAGAGACAACTACAGTCAAGGTTCTGCGCTATGTCATTCTTTTCATTGGTAAGATACCTTCAAAGCCATGCTCTATCTTGTCAACATCATTCATTTTCTGTATAAATAACCTGGATTCACTATATTGCAGGTGTAATGAACAGCTTATTCTCAGTTTACGGTATGATTTCATTGCTCTCATTTACTTCACTTAAAGTAATGAGACCAATGATCTAAGTTAGATTTTGTGGCTGCAATGGACATTAGATATTTATGACGATTTGATATCTCGGAGGGTCCATTCAAGCGATGCAGAGAAGTTTGCAGAGATCTGCCCTTGCTGTACTGGTTGTGGCTGGGGTGTCATCTGGTTAGATCTTAATCCAACTCTTAATAATCACTAAAAGTGAAGAAAATCTTCTGTTTTCTTAAAGCAAGTTTGTTTTCATTTCAGGGGAATGATATCTTTTGCATTTCTTTGTGCATCGCTCTATCTCGGACTAGTGATCCTATCATAGAAGGGTATTGTTTGTTTGAGTTTATATGGATTGATCAAAAACGAAAACAATTTGCTATTGAAGTTTTGTCTAACCTTTTGTGATTCTTATGAATCTATTTGTCTTTCAGGCTCATCAAGATTCTTCTTAGTGAATTGCAAAGACAATAGTTTGATACACTTGATTCTTTTTTTTTTTTCCGTCAAGTTAAACTTTATTAATCAGATGAGCGTTTATCGTACGATACAACGGGTTGTAAAAACATTGGACAATCATCAAACATACAGCATGGTAACTGAGAAGAAATGATAGTCTTAGCTAATAAATCAGCCGAGCCATTTTGTGATCGTGAAACATGGGTAAACCGGATGCCTTTGAAAGTGGTAAAACCATTGGCGTATTGTTACCACATATGACTACAGCCGTAAATTAAGAGATGGTGAGGTAAGAACTTTATGTAACATGGAGCAATTCCCTTCAAAAATAACATGGGTGTATCTTTTTGCTGACACAACTTGAATTGTTCAAAGTAATGCCGCACATTCACCTTCTTCAACTGTGTGACGATCTTGGAATTTGCCCGTTCCCCCACTCCAAAAATCACCATGTGAATCATGAAAAATGTAGCCCATACCTGAAGCTTGTTGACCATCAATGAGA
Source organism: Lepidium africanum (assembly GCA_900406405.1). Taxonomy (NCBI): domain Eukaryota; kingdom Viridiplantae; phylum Streptophyta; class Magnoliopsida; order Brassicales; family Brassicaceae; genus Lepidium; species Lepidium africanum. The sequence goes on from OVAX01001115.1 coordinate 23,654, forward strand.
AACATTATAATTACATTTCAACCAGTTCTCTGGTGGGCACTCCCATCGCTTTTGGCTTGAGGTGGTACGAGTAATCGACCGACTCGATATGGATATATTGTCATCCAGACCACCCTTATTCAACCATTCTTGTGTATCTAAAATTGCTTTATCCAAAGTATCAGTAAATGTACAGGAAATTTGACCATAGACTAGTTCATTACGACTTTTCCATAACCGCCAAAGAAGCCACATTGGAAGGTATCGAGCAAGAGGTTCAAGTTGTAAGTTGCTTGTGAAAGATATCAAATAATGTAACTTCTCAATTACCGACACTTGAGAGTCTAGGAGAAAATGTAGGGGGATACCAGATACTCACCATGTCGAGATGGCATAGGGGCACATAAAGAAGGCATGATCAGCAATTTCAAATTCCCCACAACAGTATTTAGCGTAGTAATATTGCGCTTTCATAGATTTTCAGCTATTCCAATTGCACCCGAACCAACACGCCAGAAGAAATGTTTAAGTTTTGGAAGAACTGGAAGCCGCCATAGATGTTTTGTAAAGTCAGGATGATCAGCTAATGGTGCTTTAATATGAATATCTTGACTCATAAAACGAATGGCAAAATGATATCTTGACTTTACAGTGTAATGTCCATCCGGGTTATCATCCCATAAAACTGTGTCGTAGGAGGTAGGTAAAGGTGGGAGGAAACGCTTACGGATGTCATTGTGATTCGACGGATCAATGTACCTTGTTAAGGCCGCGTCACACCAGTGGAAGGTATTTGGATCAATGAGAAGACTTACAGGTAAAGATTTGACATAAGCCGGTAATAACTTCGCTAGCCGAGGAGGAATTGAAGGTATCCAAGCGTCCTGAGCGATAGCCACAGAAGTTCCATTGCCAATATTAATTCGTAAACCTTTTGATAGTAATTCACGACCATATAGTAAAGATGACCAGCCATATGAAGGTCGAGGGAAGTAGCGGGATTGGAGAACACGATATAGGAGGCTATTAGGTCTGTCCAAGAGTTTCCACATATGACCAGCAAGTAAAGCCTGGTTAAATAATTGCATGTTGTGAAAACCCAATTCTCCTGAACGCTTGCTCGTCGTCAACTTATTCCATGCAACCCAAGGAAGGCATGTAACTGATGAGGTTGAGCCCCACCAATAACGGGCGATTAGGGAATTAAGATCTTTTGTTAATCCCACCGGTAATTGGAAGCAATTCATGGTATAGACTGGCATTGCATACACAACAGACTTGAGTAGAATTTCTTTACCGCCTTGTGATAAATATTTATTCTCCGAACCATTAATCCGAGTCTTTATCCACGATGTACTGCAGATGTGTCCGATGACGTCTATCAAAATGTTCAGGGAGGCCAAGATACTTATCACACCCGCCAGTCCTATCAATCTACAAGTACTGCTGAATACGTGAACGTGTTGATCCAAAGACACGTTGACCAAAGGTGATCGATGATTTTGCCATATTTATTTGCTGTCCCGAGGCGCGTTCATAGTCCAAAAAAATTTGCCGTAATTAGGAAGCATTCTTCATGTCCGATTTGAGGAAGAAAAGTGAGTCATCCGCAAACAGAAGATGAGTAAGAATCAGTCCACCACGACTTAGGCGAATACCATCTAGGCATCCCATAGCTTAAGATGAGGAGATGAGGGAACTAAGAACATCAGCACACAAGATAAATAAATAAGAGGATAAGGGGTCTCCTTGTCGAAGACCACGTTGTGGTGTAAAGTGGCGGTATGGTGAACCGTTAATAAGCACCGAAAAAGAAACAGAGGAAACACATTCGAAGATCCAGTTAATCCATGTAGGGTGAAAACCTTTTTTATGTAGAACCGCATGCAAGAATCGCCATTCTATCCGATAATAGGCCTTGCTAACATCCGTTTTGACAGCCATATTGGATGATAGACTCTTATTAACACGCAAAGAGTGTATAACTTCATGGGCTATCATTATATTGTCTGTAATCTGCCTCCCTTGTATAAAAGCTGCCTGATGCTCCGAGACTAGGTACGGGAGAATTAACTTCATGCGTTGAACTAAGATTTTCAAAATAACCTTATATATAACGTTACATAAGCTAATTGGTCAAAAATCTTTCATATGCTCTGGGTTACCAACCTTCGGGATAAGCTATAAGTTTGTGTGGTTCCATTCGGGTGACATGACGCCGGACTCAAAAAATTGACGCACCTTATCAATAACAACAGATCCGATAGATGACCAATGTTTTTGAAAAAAAGAAGCAGCGAAGCCATCGGGACCAGGAGCCTTTGTAGCACCAATTGAAAACACTGCCTCACGTATCTCCAGATTAGAAACAACGCGAATGAGATTGGAATTCATATCATCACTGACAACCGGATCAATAGCAGTCAAAATAGAGGGAAAATTTGGAGCGCCAGAACTAGTAAAGAGCTCCCTAAAATAACGTTCAGCCTCTCCAGCAACTTGAGAGTTACCATAGACAAAATTACCCAAGGAATCACGGATACTGGTTATACAATTACCGGCTACACGAGTACGTGTAACCGCATGGAAAAACTTCGTATTATTATCTCCTTCGGTGAGCCATTGATTGCGACTTTTCTGCTTCCAATACCTCTCCTCGTGTACATAGGCTTCATGAAGTTGTTGTCTCAAGTCTCAAAGATGGTCAAGCGAAGTCGTCGACAATTGTTGCTTGCGATCAATCTCTTCTGTAAGAGTGCATATACTTTTTGCCGAATTGGAGACATGTTCTTGTTTCCATTGTGATATCACTTGTTAACTTGATTTAAGCCGTTGAGATAATGTAGAATCCGGATGAGCAAGCCAATTGTCACAGAAACATTAGACAAAAGATTCATTGGAATGGTACCGGGAATCATAGCGGAAGAGTTTCTTACCACGGTCAACGTGGCGGGAAACAGTAATCACTCCTGGACGATGATCAGAGCCTGTTAAGGCCAAATACTTGAGTGTAGTAGCGGAATAAATGGCACAAAATTCATCATTCGCGAAACCCTTATCCAACCAACAGCGTACTAAATGGCTATGTTGTCTTCCAACCGACGTCATATTATTGCCAAGATATGGTAAATGCTCTATCTGGCAATGTGACACCATTTGTTTGAAATCGTGAAAGGTGGAGGGATCTCTAGGTGGTCTACCGATCTTCTCATCGAGGCTTAAGATCTCGTTGAAATCACCATTTCTATTGTTACTTAGTCTTTGTAGATATTCGCATAAATGATTTTGATAAGTACGTGTGGGATGACCATATACACAAGACAAGTTAAAAGACACGCCTTTATTATTATCGATATTACAATCTACTATCCTTGCATCAAGAGAATTAAAAGAAATTTGGACAGTATTATGCTATAACATAGCAAGGCCTCCACTAGTGCCTTGAGGACTAACACAACGTACATTAGCATAGGATAATTGAAAAGCTACATCACGAACTACATCATCATTTTTTTCGTTTCCACCAGAAAGAGTAAGTCTGGGTCGCACTCAGCCTTTAGACCCTTGAGACATCGAACGACCATGGACCCTTTCACGCCCTGGCAGTTCCAAAATGCAACTCTCATGGTGAATCCGGTGGCTTATGGCCCACCGTACCCTCACAAGTATTGTTCGCTTCACGACCATCTTGTGGTCTCATGTCTTCGTAAAACTCCTCTTCAACATCTGCAGGAACTTTGTGGCTTACATCATACGAATCGGTCCGACGTTGGACTAGTTTGGAGAGAGACTCGTAGGTAATGCCATTGTAGACACGTTGCTAGAAGTTGTGACAAGTGGCGCGAATCTTAGGTTTTGATGAAGTTGGGACGTTGTCCTCATCCGCTTTACGTTTGCGAGATGTATTCACATCGGGAGAGGCTTCTGTCGGAGCATGAGAAGGACTATATGGCACAGGGCCGCCATCAGTCGCATCAGGCATATCATCACCATCGGAAATGTCATCACCACCGTCTTCATTATCATCATCATCACCAGAGTCCGTTGGGATTGGGAGAGCGTTAGCACATTCAGAGACATCGTGGGTTAAGAGACCAAATCTGTACAGAAGAGTCGGAGCCGCTCATACTGGAATGAAAGAGGGACCATATCGCCGACAAAATCAAAGAGGCGTTGGAATTGAAGCGGCTCATTTATATCCCAGAGAAGACGCATTCGGACAAAGTCAACATGATTAGAAACAGAGTCTTCAAAATCCGTAGATAGAAACTGACCCATGCTTTTACCAATCGTAGTTATCATGTCGCGTGTAAGGTATTGCAGAGGGATACCAGTCACACATATCCTAAAAGGAATACGAGTAAGGTCTTCAAAGCGTTGAGTCGGACTCCACTTCCTTATCACTAACATCCATTCATTAAAAGTCCATGGCCCTCGGCGGAGAACTCCTTGCAGTGCCTCTTCAGTCGGGAAAACAAATTGGAGGAATTTCTTATCCACCACACGACTTGTCACCGCATCACCACAGTTCCAGAGAGGAGAAAGGGCGTGACTCATGGCACGGAGGTTCTGCTTTTGTTTGTAAACCAGCCGAACGGCGAGGCAATGTTCAGTCACGGCGGCCGCCGCCTCACACGCTGCAATTGGTAATGGAACTGGTGGTTTATTCATCCCCAGAGAAATCTCTTGAAGCTTCTTAGTCACGTTGTCTGACATTGTGTATATTTGCAGTTGAAAGAGAAGGTAACTGCAACTTTTGAAAAAGTAATGCAGACGAACACAGACCTTAAATAGCCAAGTTGATGTGATTAAATTAACCGTTGAAGGCCTGAATGAAACCGCCGTTAACTGGCGACAACAACTCCAAAATCGGAGACCGTTATGTTTGAAATTGAAAAAATGCGAGAAAATAGGGATAGAGAGAAATGAGAGAGAGAATCCATTTTCAAAACTTGATTCTTTTAAGTCCCTGAATGTGTTTTGGGATTTACATTTGATTGAAAATTTTTAGGTTGTATTTGGAGAGTTGTATTCTTTCCTATCCCGGAGTGTCGTCAATGGAATTAATTGGGTTTTTTTGTTTAATTTGGTCCATCTGATGCAATTTATAGTACGTTGACTTCTTCAACAACAAAAAAAAGTCACGCGGACTTTTGGATAAGCTTATGCTTATCATTCTGGAAAGTTGAAAAATATTCTTCAAAGCTTACGACATCTTACAACAATTTTTTCATCCTCAAACGGTCAAACCCATAAGAAACTAATATTTTCCAAAATAAACATTTAATTTATATTTATTTTATGGTATGTCATTACACAATAATTAATTTAGAAAATAATACAATTATCTTTCACAAACTTCTTATTTATTTACTTTCTATTTTAAAATGTTTTTTCTTTTAGTATGTTTGATCAAACTATTTCTTATTAATATATTTTATTATTATTGAAATTAATAAAACATCTTCAAAATAATTTTCAACAAACTTATTTATTATTTTAATAAATAGGTTTGTGCCAACAACAATATTACTCATAATTCATCTTTGCACAAACCTATTTATTAAAATAATATTGCAAAGAATAAAATTGTTGTTGGCACAAACCTATTTATTAAAATAATAAATAAGTTTGTTGAAAATTATTTTGAAGATGTTTTATTAATTTCAATAATAATAAAATATATTAATAAGAAATAGTTTGATCAAACATACTAAAAGAAAAAACATTTTAAAATAGAAAGTAAATAAATAAGAAGATGTTTTATCACAAATTTTGTGGAGAGCTTTGCACAAAATTGTTGTGGAGAGCTTTGCACAAAATTGTTTTATAGGTTTGTGCCAACAACAACAATATTGCAAAGATTGGGCAAGGTTTGTGCCAACAACAATATTATTAAAACCAAGAAGGATGTACCAAGTTTTATTTTTGGGGTCAAAATGTTAAATTAATGTTGGAGGTGGATCCGAGATTCTATTTCGATCCACAGGAAACAATGGGTAAAATTCTAAGTATTGAACTCGGCAAGTATATCGAAGTCTCAACTCGGAAGAATTCTTTCTCGGAAGCACGCTGAAGCTTGAAGGAAGTCGGGTGACACTTCAGCAAACGAAGAAATGGAAATTTTCCTATTCCGACATAGAAAATTTTCGAAAATCTAGTAAGAATCTTTTAGATACGATCTTATCTAGAAATTTATATATTTTATTTAATTCAATCTACTTTGTAACTGCCTCTATGGTCTATAACTAGGGAGCAGGTCTTTCAAAAAAGGAATCGGCTTTTTGACACACACACTAAGCCAACAAACTGTACTCGGCAACCATCTTCATCTTTGCAATACACTTATTTTCTTTAAAGCTCTAAAGAATCCTTGCCCAATCTTTAGCCCTTTGTGCTAGACGCGATTCGAACAGTTGGCGCGGTCTGTGGGGACGACATCGAAGGAATTCTTTACACAGGAACAAGGAGTGCATGCAAAACAAAGTATGGTCGAAGACGAAGTAACCATCAGTTCACCCAAAAGGAGGGACCTTAACCTCCAAGAAAACACTGATCCAACTCTCTGATCGTCTTTGAACTCCACTCAAAGTCAGGAGGAGAATCAAGAAAACTCTCGAGAAGTTACTACCCTCCCCAGTCCACCTCAAGGACCACTTTTGATCGAAAATTTGGTGCGCAACATGATAAGCGCAATTTGAGGCTTATGATCGAAAAAACTCGGAAAGATTCGACAGAATTGAGTCTCACCTAAACGAGAGTAGCCTCCCGTCTATGCAAAACAACAAGCCATAAGGAGAAATTTTGGCTAGCGTCCAGAGAAATCTGTTAGGAGTAGTGCCGAGTCCACAACCAACCAATGTGATGAGACCAAGACAGTCTACAACTCAGAATGTGTCAGGGCAACAAACACTGACTACAATGGGCACAACAGTCGTATATAGAATGATGGAGGACATGAGGTCTCAATTCCATCATGCTACCATCTCGGTACTAGAGATTGGGCGAATATTAGCTCAAGCTCAAAATTCGCCCTTCGCACTAAGACTAAAAAGGATCTCAATAAACCGGGGACCAAGAATAAAGTGTCCTACGTACGACAGGACCAAAACTCTGATCGAATTCATGAGCACTTTCAATATCATGATGAACGAGACAACTTACAATCCTGACTAGGAGGACGCGGCTTACTACCAACTCTTCGCCAAGAACCTAACCGGCGATGCCCTGGTGTGGTTCATCAAGTTACCAACTAGATCGATCAAAAGCTTTAATTAACTCGCCGAGTTGTTCATGAAGCAATACACCCTATTCGTTAACCAAGACACTTCTACAGCGGAGTTGCGGTCTTTGAAACATGGGTTTGATGAATCCCTAAAGTCGTATCTCGGACGATTTAAAAAAATCCTGATTAAAGCAAAAGTCAATGACGAAATCGCTATTGAGGCTCTAAGAACCAGAATGGTTACGGATGAGGCCTTGAGGAGAGATCTTTTCGTAAACCAGCCCAGTACAATCTCGGATGCCCTTTGTAGAGCAGCAAGGCATGCATACTACGTAGAGGAGAAGCAAATCCTCGCCAAAACTCAAAAAATTCATCGAGACTCAGGAGTTAAGGAGTCGAAAGAAGAATATCATGAGCCGAGACAACATAATTACAGAGGAAAAATGGTCTCGACAGCAGCTTTTCAAGTCGGTGAAATTGACAGCCCAGCTTGTAAAAAGCCATTCAACAACACTTACAACCGAAGTGAATATTGTGCCTTTCACAATAGAACCTGTCATTCCACTTCGAAGTGCAAACAGCTGCAAGAACTACTTGCCGAGAAGTTCAGCAAAGGAGAGTTGAATCTCTTAGAAGAAGAGACTCAAAAGTTCACAGTGCAAAAACGAAAAGAAACCGAGTTGCGAGAAGCAGCTTACAAAGCGGCAAACCAAGACAATAGTGTCAAAGAAAAACCAAAACGGCAAAAACAGGATGGGAAGACCAAAGAATCAGGATCCCCAAGAGTGGAAAGTCAATGTAATCATGGGAGGATTACAATTTTGTGACGACACTATAAGATCAATCAAAAGGTACAGGTGGAAGGTTGTAGCAGCAGTCAACCTTGATCTAGTCAAAGAAACCTTAGGGCCGGTTAATTCAGAAGTTACATTCACCGCCAAGGATGTCGAAGGAGTAAGCTTCCCATATAACGACCTGTTAGTTGTAAAATTACGAGTAGCCAACTGCAACGTATCTCAGATTCTCATCGATACATGTAGCTCGGTAGATCTAATCTTTAAGGAGATGTGTGGATGAAATGGTCTTACCAGACGCACGACTCAAACCAGTGGAGAGAACACTGACTGAATTCGATAAAAGTACAATAAATGCAATCGAAATTCGATAGAAGTAAAATAAATTACAAGATGGATCAAGTTCTTGGTGGTAGATAAACCGCCAATCTATAATATGATCCTTGGAACACCTTGGATTCACACGATAAAAGCAATCTCGTCAGGCTACCGTCAGTGTGTGAAGATTCCAATAAGCGAAGGAGTTTACACGCTTTAAGGAGATCAAAAGATGTCTCGGATATGTTTTATCGCTGAGTTAAAGTTACGAAACAAGTCCTGCATTATCACGACGACTGTGAAAAGCAAAGAATTGTCGGAACCTCCTGTTCCAGAAAAACCAGACCAATCTAGCATCAAACTCGTCAATATCGACCTAATAGACTCGTTTAAATGCGTCAGCATTGTGGTCAACTTGAGTAAGCCGATCCGAGACAAGTTGATCCAACTTCAGAAATAAAACATAACGACATTCGCATGGACATCCAATGATATGCCTGGAATCAATCCGAAGATTGTAAGCCACTTATTAAATGTTGATCCGACTTACAAGCCATCATGCTGAAGTAAAGAAAGCTTGGGCCAGAAATAACAAAGGCTGTAATTGACGAAGTCAAAAAACTAACCAAAGTCGGATCAATCATCGAAGTTCAATATCCGCAATGGCTAGCTAAACCAGTAGTCGTTCCCAAAAATAACATAAAGTGGCGAGTATGTGTGGACTTCACCGACCTCAACAAAGCTTGTCCAAATGATAGTTTCCCACTGCTAAATATCGACAGAATTGTCGAAGCAACTGCTGGAAATGAACTCCTTTCATTTGTGGACACCTTCTTGGGATATAACCAAATTTGGATGCATCCCAATGACATGGATAAAACTTTGTTTATCACAGAGCGAAGAACTTATTGCTATAAAGTGATGCCATTCGGTGTAAAGAATGTCGGAGCGACTTACCAACGATTGGTCAACAAGATGTTTGCCGATCAACTCGGACAAACAATGGAGGTTTACATAGATGACATGGTAGTCAAGTCTTTGAAAGCAGAAGATCACGTCGACTATTTATTGCATTGTTTTCAAACTTTGAGCGAATATCAGATGAAGCTCAATCTGGCAAAGTGCACCTTCGGAGTAACCTCAGAAGAATTTCTCGGCTACATAGTCAATCAAAGCAAACCCAAAATAGATTAAGCCAATCCAAGAGCTACCATCTCCGCAAAACAAAGGAGAAGTTCAAAGGCTAACCGGCTGAATAGCCACCCTAAACTGGTTCATCTCACGCTCAATGGATAAGTGTCTTCCATTCTACAACTTGTTGCGGGGAAATAAAGAATTCAAGTGGGACGAGAAGTGCGAGAATGTCTTTTCCGAATTAAAGGAGTATCTTTCGACTCCGCCAATTCTTGCGAAACCTGAAGATGGGGAACCACTATACTTATACACTACAGTTTCAACATCAACAGTGAGTAGCGTGCTAGTTCGAGATAACATAGAAACTTAGCACCCAATTTTCTACACAAGCAAGTCTTAGGATGGAGTCGAGTCTAGATACCTGACTACGGAGAAATTCGCGCTAGCAGTAGTAATCTCGGCAAGGAAGTTACGACCCTACTTGCAGTCTCCTACCATCATCGTGTTAACAAACCACCCGCTATAAACGATACTACATAGTCCAAACCAGTACAGGAGATTGACTAAGTGGGCTATCGAGTTAAGTGAATACGATATCGAGTTTAAGGGAAGAACGAGTGCAAAATCTCAAGTACTGGCTGACTTTCTAATTGAGCTGGCCCCAAACTTAGAACCTTTCGATACAGATAAATTTCTTTGAACTTGGAAGATTTATGTTGACTGCTCATCATCACAACACGGCTCAGGAGTCGGAATCCTACTTGAAAGCCCGACAGGAGAAATCATTCTGACTTACGTTTCCAGCATCCAACAACGAGGCGGAATACGAAGCATTGATCGTAGGGATCAGACTGGCGAAAGAGATCGGAGCAACCGAAGTAGAATGTTATTGTGATTCCCAACTGGTATTCAACCAAGTAGACAGAGGCTATGATACAAAGAACGATCAAATGGAAGCATACCTCAAATTCGTATAAGAGTTGACAAAGGATCTGAAATTTAAAGTAAACAAAATTTCTCGATCTGAGAACATTCAGCTAACGCCTTAGCAGGTCTCGCATCCACAACAGATCTCGTTCAAAGGTGGATAATACCAGTTAAAAGTATAGGCCAACCGAGTATAAGCTTACCGAAAGGAGATGTTGAACTTGTCTCGGCAATTACTGATACTCTAGATGACTCTGACACAGAGATGCCAGATCTTGGACAGTCCAGTGAATAGAATATCGATTGGCGAGATGAGATCCTTGCATACATTATGAATGGAGAAACGCCAGAGGACTGGGCAGATCGCCGACTTAAGGTCAAGTGCTCTTTCTATGCCCAAGTCGATGGAAAGTTGTATCGATGAAGTACAAATGGAATCCTCCTCACTTGCATCCACGGTGTAGAGATTAACAAAATCATTAAAAAGACACATGGTGGAGCCGGTGGAAATCACAACAGTGGAAGATCACTTGTACACAAAATCCGAACTCTCAAGTATTATTGGCCGACAATGGCAAAGGATTGTGCACAATACGCATCCATGTGCGACAGATGTCAACGACATGGGCATATCATCCAGGCCCCATCCGAAAAACTAACTTCAGCAGTTATGCCATATCTGTTTATGTAGTGGGCAATGGATATAGTCGAACCGTTGTCCTCATCTCGGCAAAAGCGCTTCAGGCTTGTCATGACGGATTACTTCTCAAAGTGTGTTAAGGCAGAGGCTTATTCGCACTTCTAAGACAGAGACGAAGTCAAGTTCGTGTGGAAGAACATAATCTGCTGACATGGGCTACCTTACAAGATTATAACAGACAACGAATGTTAATTCATCTCGGCAATGTTCACTAACTTTTATTCCCGATGGAACATCCAAGTGAGCAAATTTACTCGTCAAAACCCACAAGGAAACGAACAAGCCGAGGCAATTAACAGGACGATCATAGATGGTATAAAGGAAAAGGCTTTTGGAAAAGAAAGGAAATTGGGCTTCTAAGTTGGATGGCGTGTTATGGTCACATCGGACAACACCGAGACGCTCAACCAGACGAACTTCTTTCTCTCTTTCTCACGGAATGGAAGCAATGGCCCCAACAGAAGTAGTGGTACCAACTTTGCGTCGAGAACGTTTTACCGTAGAAAAAAATTCAAACAATGAAGCAATGAAAACCAACATCGACGACTTGGAGGAAGAACGCAACAAAGCACTTCTCCGAGTGCAAAACTATCAACACCAAGCCGCAAAGTACTACAATAAGAAAGTTCGTGGAAGATACTTTGCAATAGGAGATCTAGTACTCCGAAAAGTATTTGAAAACACGGCTGAACTTAACGCGGTAAACTCGGCGCCAACTAGGATGGGCTATATATCATCTACGAAATCAATAGAACCAGGAGTCTACAAGATCGCGACTGTGGAAGGAGAGATGATTCCATGAAGTTGGAACTCCATCAACTTGAAGCGGTATTACTATTGAAGACACGCCATCTCGGTGATTTAGATGCGTTATTTGACACATCCTTCATCTAGTTAATTATGTAATCAGAACTATGTCTTGGCTTGATTCCTTTGGGATACGTAGGTAGCCTTTGGGTGCAGCTAAAACTAAATAAAAATTTTCTAAGTGTCCATCTCGGGTTCGGCAAAAAAAAAAAGATTACTCCCTAATTCCCGAAAAGACAAGATCAAATTCTCGCAAAAAGGAAAACCGAGTCTTAAAATTCTTGCAAAGACATTCAAAAGCTGAGTCTTAAAATCTCGTCAAATCGTAAAATTCTGCTCAATATAGCCGAGTCTTAAAATCTCGCTGAGAATAAATTCTTGTAAATAATAGAGCCAAGTCTCAAACCCCACTTAAGCCGGGACCTAGTCTCTCGCAAATCTTAAAGTCGAAACTTAGCTTTTCGCACAAAAAACCAAGATCTAACTCTCGCAAATCCCAAAACTGAAACCTAGTTTTCATAAACGAACACGAGATATAATTCCCACATTTAGTCGAGACCAATTTCTCACAAATACGAGATATGATTCTCACACTTAACTAAGACCAAGTTCTCGCATAAACAGGATCAAATTCTCACAGAAAGTTAAAGCATAGCTTTGAACAGATTTTCCCAGGATAAATCCTTAACAAGATACATTCTCGGGATAGAAAAGTCATCTAGTCAAAAGCTGAGTCTTTAAATCTCGCCGAGTTAATAGACCCCCTAAATGATTCTATAAAATCTTTGGCTAAGCAGAAGTATTATCATTTAAAGCCGAGTCCAAAATCTCGCCGAGTCCCTAAAATCTCGCTCATACTTAGCCGAGTCCAAAATCTCGTCGAGTCCCTAAAATCACGCTCGTACTTAGCCAAGTCAAAAACCTCACACAATTAAAGCCGAGTCTAAAAATCTCCGATTCCCTAAAATCTAGTTCGTATCTAAGCCGATTCCAAAATCTCGCCGAGTCCCTAAAATCTCGCTTGTACTTAGCCGAGTCAAAAACCTTACACAAACCAAGCCGAGTCTAAATCTCGCTCGTATCTAGCCGAGTCAAAAACTTCGCATATACCAAGCCGAGTCTAAATCTCGCGGAGCACCTAAAATCTTGCTCGAAAACATAAAACTCGCACGAAAATAAGCAGAGTCAACTAAACTCTGCCAAAGCTAAAGATCTTGATCATAATTAATTGAGTCCTAAAATCTCATTGAGTAAACTTCAAAATTTTCCAAAACGAAGGAGAATGGCAGAATATTATACATTCAAAATATAATGGCAATATTTTTTACAAATATCCCATAAAAAGGAATGAATATATTTTCGCAAAAAAAAAAAAAGGTGAAAAACTAAATGCCAGTCTTGGCCTGCTCTGCTTCGGCATTTTTCTGCTCAACCAAGTCATCCTTGTCGGCAACTTTTGAAAAAAATAATATCTTTGTTTGAGCCATACCGGTCGAAACCCTTAATAGGAACATACACAATTTCGAAATTCTTTATACCAACCTTTGGACAATCCTCAGTCCCAAGTACAACTACCTCATGCGGATCCAACCTGAAAGCAAGCACCTCATTCCAAGCCAGAGCGGCTTCCTCCAGACTAGGAGATTCACAGAACTTGAAAATCGGCATGATCAGGTCATCCGGGTTCTTCTTATTCAGCATCAACCGAGTTCTTCTTATTCAGCAAACACTGCAAGAGATGGTCATAGCTGCAAATCTGAGCATAGCCCAAGCAGTTGGTCAAGCTTGCATCAAGGTAGTCGAAACGATCCGAGATCCTTTTGAGGTGATCAGCCAAGGAACCTGAAACAAAAGAAAACTCGTCAACACTTCAAACATATGAAAGATTGAATATACTTAGCTTTACCTTTAAAGGCGCCTATGCCATCCTGAAGAGAGGAGATCGCGACTTTGTGCTTCTCTGCCGCCCGGAAAGCAGCATCTTGGAACTCGGTAGCAGACCTTGAAGCATCATTAAGAGCAAAAATCTCCTTTTCATACTTTAGAGATTTCAAACGCTCGGCTTCTAACTCAGATGTTACCCAAGTTAGATCAGTCTGAACTGCCACCAAAGAAGATCTAGCCTCTGCCGCCTCCTGATGAGATTTCTCTAATTGCTTCACTATCTCATTAAACTGGCGGGCATTCTCGGCCTCATAGGCCATCGCGTTCTCCTTCCAGAAAAGAACCTAGTTCATCTAGGCAATCATCTGAAAAAGGAAGGAAGCAAAAGCGAGAAAGTCAGAAGTAAACAAAGTTGGATGAAACAGAAAAAAAGTACTAAACACTAACCGAGAACGTCAATTTTGCCCTTGCAATATACTCCTCCCGGTTGAGCATCTTGGAGACAGGAGGAAGAGCCTAAATAGTGTCTCTGAGGAAGCGCATCAGGTCGGCTCCCTCCATCTCGCAGTCCTTGATCGGCATCGACTCTTCAAAAACATACATGAAGCGGAAGTCCCCAGAAGCTTTGCTCCTCTTGTTGGAGGGGACTTTGGCAGGAGGAAGAGGCTCCTTACATTTGGTTGTTGCCTTCTAAACAACCTCAAGAGCGGCAGCGTGACATGGTATCACCGGACAACGTCTAATCAACGATTTACCCCTTGGATAGCGAGAAGCAGTTTTCTTGAGAAGATCATCCGGCAGAAATTTCCTATTGAGCCGAGGAACACTGTTGTCCAACAAATCCTGATGTTTGGGAAGATGAGGACGAACAACTGCAGACAGATGCTTAACTACAAAACAAAAGAGAAAACTGTAAATCTCCGGAATGTAAGTAATAACAAAGCATCATCATTCCTAGAAATCTACCAGGTGTCCTGGCCCATGAAGTACGAAACTCCAGAGGTCTCCGCTGACGAAAAACATCTACAGGACGAACGAAGAAGTATCAATTTTTCTAATCGGTAACTTTAGAATTCAGCTCGTCAAAAAACCGAAAGCCAGTTTAAGCCTTGGCAAATAATGTCTTTTTTGAGGCCTTGACTTCACAAAAATTAGTCATATCCTCAAACAACCGAGTTGAAACATCGACTTCCGCCTCACAGCTGAGAATCAAAACCCCCCCCACGATATTCGCGACTCTAGTGACTCTAAGCTGAGTCATCGCAATCCTCCGAGCATAGCAATACCTAGGGAGGAGATCTGGGATCGGAAACCACACCTTGGATTCTGTGAACCACCAGTCATAGATGGCGACATATCCCTCCGGAGGAGTCCAAGGTCGGGCATTGGAATCAGGAATTTTAATATCGACATCTCCCATCTCGGGACACGAAGCGTAGAGTTTATCTAATCTCCTCGTATTGATAGTCGATGGCCCGACATCGAGTTCATCGTATCAATCACCTAAATCGCTAACCAGACTACTGAAAAATACATATCTACATATTTCTGGGTCCCACAACTACTGGAAGCTGAAAAAAATTAGAACCGGAATCAGAATTTTCAGAATTAGATTCAGATCTATCCCTCTTCATGATGATAATTTATAAAAGAAGAAATAAAGCAACTCAAAAATTAAAGTAGAGAGAGAAAGAAGAGAGATAAGTTACCTCATTAATCTGGACGAAAGTAAAAAGTAAAGAAATTGGAACGATATTTATAGAAAAATAGCAGAAGGCGAATCGGCTCGAAATGATGACTCGCGGAAACCCAGAAAACCGCCTTAGTAACCCAATCACGGAATGACACGTGGACCGAAGATTCTAGAAGCGGAGGAACTTCCCGACTCGGAAACTCGGCAACAGTTTTCCGAGTCTGGGGGACAATTGTTGGAGGTGGATTCGAGATCCTACTTCGGTCTACGAGAAACAATGGGCAAAATTCTAAGTATTGAACCCGGCAAGTATATTGAATTCTCAACTCGGAAGAATTCCTTGTCGGAAGCGCGCTAAACCTTGAAAGAAGTCGGGTGACACGTTAGTAAACAAAGAAATGGAAATTTTCTTATTCTAACATGAAAAATTTCCAAAAATCTAGCAAGAATTTTCTAGATACGATCTTATCTAGAAATTTTTATATTTTCCTTTATTCAATCTACTTTATAACCGCTTCTATGGTCTATAAATAGAGGAATGGGTCCTTCAAAAAAGTGATCGGCTTTTTGACATACACACTAAGCCAACAAACTGTACTCGACAATCATCTTTTGTTTGCAATACATTTCTTTTCTTTAAAGCTCTCAAGAATCCTTGCCCAATCTTCTATGTCTTTTTCAGAAATTTGGATTTAGCCCTTTGTGCAAGACCCGGTTCGAACAATTAATACATTAGTTTTCGAGTTTTTGATAGAATATAGAGATACAAAAAAAATAGATCAAAGGAAAAACTACATAAATTACGAAAATCACAAACAACAATCTGAGAATCGATAACCAAACTAACACTTGGAAGACATAGAAGAAAGAGACACCAAGACAAAAAGAACAAAAATAAAACCAACACTAATTCTGATAATACAAGCCAAAAAATTGTCACGATCGACCCAATTTAAAAGATAGTCCCAAAACTCAGACTTAGCAATGTCTACAACTTTCCCAAAGAATTAAAACCGTGTTGAATCCACAAGAGCCCTAGAGATGCTATACTTTCCGAGAGTAGACATAATCTTTGAGTTAATCCCTATCTGCTTGAAAGTCGAACCCACAAACCAAACATGCTAAAAAGATTTAGCATTTAGGAAGCATGGAAACAAATAAAAAACAGTTTAAGAAAAAAAACCATTCCATTTCTGATACTCGGGGAATATACAAAAAAATAATACAGATTTGAAAAAACCATCAAACATGTAAAATCGATGGACACTCAATAAAAGTGATTAACTGTCTAATTATCACATCCACAAAGACTACAATAGCCTTCACAATATAATTCAGTTTGCCTAAGAGTCGACAAAATTGCCATACAATAATTTGCCTAATCAAAAGTTTAAAATTTGGCCGATAAAGTAATTTCCAAGCATGTGTTTGCAGATTTTAGACTGAAGGACCATGGCCAAATTTTAGAAAATTTTGTTCGACCCAATATCCATATCTCACCGAGTATCCTCATGAGTTTATATAATGTCAAACATAAGAATCTTTTTTTATCAAAAATAGAAATTGGGACCACCAAAATCAAATAAACATTCATCCTTAGTGAAAAGTTGTTTTATCAATGAAAGTTTCCATTACTCATAGAGTCATAGTCTATTAACTCTAGATAGATGTTAGGGCATTTTCCATTAATAAGTCTCGAAAACATATGTCGAGATCCAATGATCATTCTATAAAAAAATAGTTGAACCATTAGTTATTTGTTGGGGGAATTTCAAAAACATTTTTTTTATATGTCTTTTTTCAAAACTTACTATTTCCTTAAAATAAGTATAATATAACATTTTTTAAAAATAGTCATATCAAAAAAGACATTTCTTAAAACTCTTCTTATTTTATTTATTGATAGTGGTCATACAAAAATGAATAAATGGTAACTATAATTACTTTTAACATATTAAAATAAAAAGAGATAGGATTTACATACGAATTTCAACCTACTTTCATCTTTTAACTATAAAAGTGAAACTTTTTTTGTTGATATAATATAGAAAAATAATTTACTTCCATATATTTAACTAGCCAACAACATATTATCATCTAATTACAATAAACTTCACTATTTGTACTTAATTCCTGTTATTTCTTTTGATATAAAATTGTTAAAGAGATAATTGTCTTGATGAAAAATTAATTTTATTATTGATCAAAGAGTTTCCTAATTTATATAGAAAAAATCTCCATCTGGTCAAGTCCCTTTTTGTTTTCAACTTTGGTCAAACCCACATTTAGGTATTGTGTCTCTTTTAACAATTACGTACCCTTAGTTTAAATGCCATCTAAATCAAATTGTCAAAACAAACGTTGAGAACTATAGGGTTTCTTTGTATTTTTTTTGATACGCCAACATTGAGAAAAAAAAATTTCAATCAAATGGTCTTAACATTACCAGTTTACCACGTTCCAATGAACAAATCAAAGTATACCATGTTCAAATCAAAGTAATTATACAACACAATTTGTTATTAGTAGAAAGAGTCATATACTATATTTTTTGTCAAATACTATTCAAGGTTTGGAGATAATTAAAATTACCCAAAAATAAAAAATATAGAGAAATTTGTAGGTAATTTGACTGCATATGCATAGAATATGATATGTCTAGATGCTCTTAACCATAATAAGAATGTTGGAAATATGCCATAAAAGATGTTGATACTTGACCACAAGAACCGGGTTCGATTAGTTGAGGAATACCAAAACCGAACACCGACGTGGAATTGTGGAGAATCAATCACATTAATATAAATAAAATAAACATAAATGTGTTGTTAGAAAGAAGAAGAAAAATGACGTAAAGCTCATATTTGGAGCCTAACGAACTCCACGTCACCGCCTAACTTGATCCATTGACGACGTCTTCGACTTACATGCTTTTTTTGGTTGTTAAAATATATAAATTATTCTGAAATTGATGTGTTTAATAATTTGCATGTTGTAGAATTGAACACGATAAATAAATGTTCTAAATTCTTTTCATATCCATCAGAGATATAAACATCTCTCACTAATAAGGGAGTCTACCAACGTAGAATTAAGTTGATGGTAGAGATATAAACATCGTTTTTTTTGTTTTTTTTTTTTTATGGTAAAACGACACTACTTGTGGAAAAGAATAATTTATTGAAGATTCTGATTTCAGCTCGGGAAATTGTAATGAACCTTACATTCGAAATTTTCAAATTAACCAAAACATATTCGTTTCCAAAAAAACTTAGGTTTCTGTACTTTTCGTTTCTATGTCTCCTTTTCTTTTTCATGCAGTTTATACTTTTACCAATTGTGCACAAACTATATGGAAGTTGAATATATGTTCTCTTAGTAGGTCTTAGATTGTGTACATTTTTTTCTTTTCATATTCAAAGAAAACGAAGCTTCATTAGTATTTTTGTAGTTTAGTGGTGGTGGTTAGATACATAGATAATAATTTAAGTTTCTGAACGTAAATTTGCAAAAATTTGGATTTGATTCCATTTAAAATTTATACTATTGTTTTTTTGGTTAATTAGCGGCGTTTTGGATATATTGAAATGTTTAATATGATATATAAATGTTGAATGGATGATTGGATATATTGGGATGTTTAATATGATATTATAACTATAAAATTTGTGACAGCCATCCAGATTACTCTGTTGAAGTGCTTATAATGTTTCCTCTTATCAAACCAAGTGATAACAAAAAAAATCAAAGGTAATAATGCTGGCTTGTGAACAAAGTAAGAAAATTAAATAATGTCATTTCAGAAGAGGAAGTATGTCACATGTTAAAGGGAATCACTCATACTTTTCATTAGAATTTTCACAAGAAAGCCATTGACTTCACCTTTCTCAATTTCCAGCTTTACTCATTTTTTCCTTTTCAAGTTACAGCAACTTTACGTATTTCATATTTAGAGCCTATGAAAATTTTAGTTTTATTCATGTGCTTCTATTATTCTAAATTCTTAATATGCGTTAATATATTAACCAATATATGCTTGTAATATGGTCATAAACTTTTATATCCTAACTTTTGAAAACTCGAAATAATCGAATTGAACCAAATCGAACATCTGATTGCTTAGGATAGTGAGAAAACATAATGTTCTCCTCTTTTGGAGACGATACAATAAATTATATAGTCCTCTCCATTCATAAAGTATTCATATAGTAACTTTTCTATTCAAATTTTCTTAATTAATAATGATAGATTGCAATATTTTAAAATATTAATTGAATTACTATTGATTTAGAGTTATGTAAAATTGTTTAGTACAAAAGATTATGTATTTACAATTAACTATTAAATGTACTTTTCCTAACACTATTTAAATGTATTTTTATATGTTTGAGTTTTTTTTTTTTTGCAAGTGGCCTTTAATCTAGTGGCAAGTCTACTAAAGGTAGATGCACTTGCACGTCGAGGGATCAAATCTCGCCACCTGCAATATGCAGGAACTTTGACTAATGGGTCGGCCAATTGTGACCTAATATTAACAAAAAAAACATATGTTTTTTAAGATGTATTTTATTTTTGGTGGAAGATGGCTCATGTTCCGCACCTCTTGCAATCAAATAGAGTCTCTATTTTTCTTACATTGCGAGGTTGATGTGGTGCTTTGTACCATGAAGTATTTATTATGGCTAGATATTTAAGAAAAAAAGTTAACAATACACTCTGCCGACATGCTGAAGATGATTTCTAATCTAGAAAATTGACCGACATTTTTCCCTTACCTAAAAAATTCAAAAGAGTAAAGAATATCGTTTGTTTATTCTTATTACATGTAATTCACAGGCTCTTGAACCATAAAACTAATTTTCTACGTCGTTGTATTAAAAATTCTATCTATTGCTCATGATCTGTAACATTTCCCTTTTGTTGGTCTTTATCAATATTTTCAATGTTGACCAAAAAACAAGAGATGGGTATTTAAATGGCTGATTATTGAATGAAAATTTTCAACCCCAACAAAATATTGATGGCAATGGGCAAACAAAGAATGAGACATTCTACTATCATATTGTTAATTAGATTCATTCCTTAAATGTTTAATTAATAGGAAAAAAACTTGGTAAGTTTGAATAAATACCCTTAGCAGATTTTGACTCGTATGCATCTCAAACTTTTCTCTTAAAATCCTGATTCCTTATCTTTGTTTTCTATTCTCATATTCTATAAATTACAAATAAAACACGCAATTTCTATATTATACAATCTCAACTTATCTTCCGAATTTGGTCTTTAATCCTTACGTAGATTTCCCCTCCACGTAAGACGTTTTAAAAGACGAGGCGTTCTCTTCTTGTTCACACGTAAGTTCTCCTTTTTTTTTCGCTCTTTGTGAAATAAATAATTTTAACAAATGCTCATGAGCCTATACATTGCCAAAATAAGTTAATTAATACATTTGAAGAAAAAAAGAGTTAATTAATACATATCTTTATATATACATAAAGAAAAATAGAAAACTACTCACAATTAGTTAACATTTTACTACACATTTACTTCATTACTTCTGTATTTATATTATTCTTTCCATTTATATAATATTGAATTTTAAACCTGTTGTGTATATATATAAACACAAGAAGAAAGCCCATCAGTTCTGTATTATCATCGAGGGAACCTAAATAAACGGCCAAAATGGGTGCAGACGCAATCCAAACAAACGGTCACGATCACGCCAAGTTAACCGGCGGTGACGAGATTCAACGGCTGAGATGCTTCGTGAAGAATTATGAATGGGGCAAACTTGGACCGGACTCTCTGGTTGCGAGACTTCACGAAGCGAATTCAGGACAGCGAAGCGACCCGGTGATTCCACACGCCGAGTTTTGGATGGGTACTCATGAGTCCGGACCGAGTCACGTGGAATTCGGGTCTGTTCGTAATGGATCCGAGAAATGCATGGTTGCATTGAAATCGTGGCTTTCGGATAATCCGAATTTACTCGGGTCTAAAGTCGTGGACAAGTGGGGTTGTGATCTTCCTTTCCTCTTCAAGGTACCTATTAACAAATATGGCTGCTTTATGTTTTTTTTTCTTCGTTTGCTCTGTTTTGAATATGTTACATTTGACTCTGCTTTTCTGCTTAAGTAACTTGAGTTTTTTGGGGGTTTTGAAAAGTTATAAGATACAGATTTGAATATAAAGCGTATTATATAAACAGCTATCAAAACGTTACACATTCAGATTCTGATGTATACTCAAATCCTCTCTGTTTTTTGTGCTCTGTTTTATCGACGCGCTATTTGACTCTGTAATTCTTCTTATTAACAAATTGGATTTTGAGTTTTTTTTTATTTGATAAAAATTTTAACATATAGATTTGAATAGAACCTTATTGTATATTACATATTCAGATTCGGTCAATTTCTTTATTCTGAAGGCAATACATTTGACTCTGTTTCTCTTAAAAAAGATTGTAGACTTTTTGGTAAAGTTAAAACTTAAAAACATACGATTTGAATGTAATGGTGAGTGTTTTGGTGTTAAAATGTGAAAAATTAGGTTTTGTCAGTGACGAAAGCATTGTCAATTCAAGCACATCCAGATAAGGCCTTAGCAGAAAAATTGCATAGAGAAGATCCTCTTCATTACAGAGACTCTAATCACAAGCCTGAGATTGCTCTCGCTGTTTCTCCATTTCAAGCACTTTGTGGTTTCGTAACTCTTAAGGTACACATTTTTCTGATTTATTTCAGTTTCTCTTCTTTAACCTCTGATTGAGTCAGTTTTGGATGCCGATCGTTCGGTTAAACCTTCATTTGAGATTAAAATCGGTTTGAGCTTTGGCTAGATCCGGTTTAATTATTGGTTCGATTTGGTTTTACATTTGAAGTTTTGTTCACGTTTTTTTCACTTTAGGTTGCTTGACTTATTATAAACCCAATTAATTTGATTCTGATTTGGTTTAATTCTGTTATCTTACTAAATACATGTGATTGAACCAAAATTGAACGGGTTCTGTAACTATGTTGAATCAGGAGCTCAAGGAGGTTATCGCCAATGTACCAGAGATCACAGAGCTTGTTGGAAGCAAAGCTGCAGATCAAATCTTCAACGTCCATGACCATGAAGATGAGAGAGTTAAATCCGTTGTCCGATTGATCTTCACACAGTTGATGTCTGCAAGTAGTAATGAAACAAAACAAGTCATATATCGGATGAAGATTCGTCTGATCTCAGAGAGTAAACACCGTGAACTGTCGGAGAAAGAGAAACTAGTTTTGGAACTGGAGAAACAGTACTCAGGTGATATAGGCGTGATCTCAGCTTTCTTCTTTAACTATGTCAAGCTTAATCCAGGAGAAGCTTTGTATTTGGACGCCAATGAGCCACATGCTTACATCTCTGGTGATTGTGTCGAGTGTATGGCGGCTTCAGACAACGTCGTTAGAGCTGGTCTCACTCCTAAACACCGTGATGTTCAAACACTTTGCTCTATGCTTACCTACAAATTGGTAACTTTCTTAACACGTTGACCTTTACACGTTAACGTTTTGGTTTTGTTGGTAAACCGAGTATCAATTTGATTAACCGGTTCGGATTTGATTTAGGGGCATCCGGAGATATTGAAAGGATTTGCTCTCACTCCATACATTACGAGGTATCTTCCTCCATTTGATGAGTTTGAAGTGGACCATTGTGATCTTCCTAGAGGAAAATCAACGGTTTTTCCTTCAGTCCCGGGACCTTCGGTTTATCTGGTTATTGAAGGAAAAGGAAAATTGCAAACCGGTTCATCTCAATTGTTGGTTAACAAAGGAGATGTTTTGTTTGTTCCGGCTTATAATGAGATTCACGTAACCGGGGAAAGTGATGTGATGAAACTTTACAGAGCCGGAGTTAGCAGCAGATTTTTCCAAAGATTGTAGATTTAAGTATATTAACTTTACTTACTATACATGTATTTATAAGCGACCACAGGGTCAAATTGGTAAAAACTGTGTTTGATTCCCCGATGGCCCATTAAGCCATTACGGATCAAAGATTCAAAGGCTTGTTAACTTCTTATTAATTATGTCTTTACAGAACTATCTATGTAAGATGATTGTAATTTATTTATTTATAAATCAAAATGTGTTACTATGAGACAGAATCTCATAATTATTACTTATATTTCTTTTGTGTATTTTCGATCAAAATGAAAATCTAAGAAATACACTGCTTGCAACTGAGAAAAACCCAATAAACGAAGAATTAAGTAGTAGATTCTATAAAAACAGTTTGAGGACATCATTTAAAAATATGATGTTTGAAGTTGTTTAGTCACATTGATTTTGTCAAGACCTTAATCCATTACAAACTCATTTTGTTGTAATTTAACCGAAGCAAAAGCAAAATGAAGCATCAATCCAAATTTTCTTAAAAAGTTAAAAAAAGACTTCGAGATATCAAGATCACTGGTTTTACTTGCACTTGTTGTTGGTTAAAGCTTTGGTCACGAAATGTGAAACGATTCCAACCGGACAAAATAGAAGGCAAAGCGAAACAGAATGCCTTGTCTCAATCTGATTCACTAACCCATCATTATAAACTTGCCTGCAGAGAAAACAACCCCTCAATACATTTGCTGTAAGAAACACTATCAGATAGATTCAGAACATGGTGAAGAGAAGAAACTACAACACCTTGCAGCGAAAAGATCGATAACAAGAAGATGAATCCAAGCAGAAGCAAGAGTCATTTCACTTGAGAACATTTTTGCTATACCAGATAACTGAAAATGATGAAAACACAAGAGAAGGCACTTTAAGAAACTGCAAAGACACAATCTTAAACCTTTTCAATGTTTCAGATGATTGTGTTGAAAGATAAAAACCTCTGGCAACATGTATTTACTGGAAAACATGTATCTGAGTGTATCTGGTGTCCAAGAAAGGTATAACAAATACGCGTATAATAAGCCTAAGACGATATACGGTATGCTACTCTCCATACACTTCTTCGTCTGCACAAAGTAACATATTTATACTTAACTTAGATCAACTTCATTGAGCCAAGTTGTTAAACCAGAATAAAACATTAACTTACAATTTCAGCTTTTGGAGCCACAACCATTAGTGTGTAAAAGGGAAGAACTGCGGTTGTTCCAACAGCAAATACACTGCTTGCAATCTGAGAAGTAGCTAACCCTGCAACATGAACCATATCAGGGATTCTATACTCATATCTATGAGATCAAAATCATAGAAAGAGTGACAAAAAGTTTGATGCTTCAAATGGTAATCAAGATTGTGTTTTCAGTAACAAAAGTGATGAGAGACACATTACATGAAGCTCGTACGCCGGAGTTCTTCCTGTGAACGATGGAGGAGGAAGAAGAATTTGATGAAACATTAGGCTGCACAGAGAATCTCGAACCACCGATAAAGCTCCAGCGATTATCGAATCTAATCTTTGATGGATCAAGGCAAAGCTCTGATCTCTTAGCAGAAATGTTGCGTTTTGTCAGCTGAAATCACCAAAAGGATTCAGAAACTTTCAGACCCAAAAGAAGAAAATAAAGAACTTATTTGATTTGAACAGCAATAAGCAGATGAAACAGTTGACTCACGAAGAGTAGTATATTCGATTTATAAAAAGAAGAAAATCATCAGGGTCAATTCAAAACTCATTAAATTCACCGATTTGAGTCAAAAGATAAAGACTTTAAGGTTTATCCATCAAGGACAATAACTATTTGAAAAAGTAGTAAACTCATCATAGAATCTAATCCAACGGATCCAAAAAGACTGTACATACATATATATATATATATATATATATACACTTATAGAGTGAAATTGGAGAAGACAATACCAAGAGAGACGAAGAAAAAGTCTGGGAAATGCAAGAAGAAAAAGCCATCTCCGATTCAAGTCTGCAAATGTAATTCTCTTTGCCAAAAATTGATCCTTCATTACCTTCTTCAACGAATTCTCTGCATATATCTTATGTAATAAAAAAAAAAAAAAAGTGTTTGTGAGATTTCCACTGACGAAGTGGAGAAGAAGGGTAAGGAAAAAGTTGTGTTTCACTCTTTTTTTTTTCCTTAGTGACAACAATTATACTTAACGCGTTTTGTTTTTGCTCATCCTTAACTTTAAAAACGTGTTTTCGACTTTTGCTTCCAAGACTAGCTGAAGGGCGAATACAGGTTTACCTGTTAATGGGTGTTAAATCCGGTTAATGGTTCAATTTTGGTTTTGACTTTTCAGTGTTCTTGCCTTCTAATTACCGGTTTATAAATAGGTGCTGTGTGAAGTTATAATTTGTAATATATTTTTGTTTTTTTAGATAGATGATAATCATGATATGTTAGAAAAATGTTATAGATTTAATGAATATTAAATTAAATACCACTTTCAAAGAAATAAGTAAGAGATAAAAGTGCCACCTTATAAGTATATTTGTTTATGAAAATGTGTTGTAGCTCAAAGTGAATTCAACTGGACGAGACACAAGTCTAGTTTCAGAACAGAAAAAGGACAAGAATTGGTGTTCCCCCAGTTAATTCTGTTTTACTTTCACTTTATATTATTAGTTGATTTAAAAAAAAATTACAAGAAATTGAGGAAAGAAAGTTTTGCAAAATGGAAAAAAATTTGTGTTCGAAACAGTTAAGAGCATTTGTATTGGTGAGAACCCTATAGAGTCTCTCAAAACATAAAAATATTAATATTTTAATATAATTTAGTTTTGTAATTAAATTTTTGTTTTAAATATGAATTTTAACTAACATATAATTACATTTGGCATGAAAGTCTCTCATGGGGTTCTCAAAGTCTCTCAAATGAGAGACCATCTCTCATATCTCTCTTACTTTTTCATTATTTTTTATTATTTTTAATGGTGAGAGACTCATTGAGAGACTCCCACTAAAAATGGTCTAAGAACGAAGAAAAATGTTCAACAACAGGAAACTACTGTGATTTAAATAAATCCGTCATATAATTTAGATTTTTTATTAAACTCAATTATTTTGCTACTTTTAAGATAAAAATCTAAATTTACATGTTTAAGCGTATATATTATATGGCGATTTCTCGTTCTTAAGGTCTGCTTTTTTGTTTTGTTTCACAGTGCTTCATAAGGTATGATCGGGAGGTTCTCTCTTTTTCGCGGCGCGTACTGGTTCTTCGAGGTTCTTATGGTTCTTCAAGGTTTCAAGAGGGTTTCAATTTGTCGATCGTTTTTTTGCTTTCTCGGGTTTACACGGGATTTGATTTGGTTTGCATTTTGATTACTGATTTTCAATCAATTTCGAGCAAGGATTCATAATGGGTTGGGAGACTCCGATATTTTGGGACTTTTCAAATTCAAATATGTTTTGAATTTCAAATCTCCTTCTCAATTTGGTTCCGATTTGCTCGTGCTTATGACGGTGAAATTCCTCTCCCTCTCTATTTATTTGTTTCCTTCCCTCTGTTCGGTCTCATATCTCCTCTTTGTTTTTCTCTATGGTTCGCTGGTGGTGAATTGGTTGTACACAAAGCTTTGTTTTTCTCTGCTTTTGGATTTTCTGATTTTCTGATGGCTCAACTGGGTTCAAGTTCTCGACAACCTGAAGCTAGGTTCTCTCTGATCAAGGTACCTTTTTTGATAACTCTGACCTGATTAAAGGTTATAAAAGGACTCTTTTGGGAAGGTGTTTTAACCCTTCAGAACAGGATGTGGCTTCTCTTCTTTCTAGGTTTCCTAAGATTTGGAGAATGGAACATCGAGTTAGAGGTCTTGATTTAGGATTTGGCAAATTTCATTTTGATTTTGATAATGAGGAAGATATTGTTGAGATTCTGCAATTGCGTCCTTTCCATTTCGATTATTGGATGGTGACAATGGTCCGTTGGTAGCATGTGGTTGATGTTGATTGTCCATTGAAGATTGTGTTTTGGATTCGGCTACTTGGAATTCTAGGACAGTATCGGGCTCCCGTCGCTTTTTAAGCAATTGGTGAGGCATTGGGTCAGTTCTGGAAATTGATATGGATTTTAGGAGAGTAAATGTTGAGACTGATGGTTTAAAACCATTGGTGTTTAACTGATCAATGGAGTTTAGGAAAGGTGAGGTGGTGAATATTGGTTTTGAATATGGCAGGCTTATAGGGTATTGTCGAATTTGCTCTAGCTTATGTCATGCTTCAGCTAAATGTCCCTTATCGGTGGAAAAAGAGATTATGTCAGGCGTTGTTAATGAGACAAGTTTACAGCAGGAGAAATCTCTTAGCTACAAGGGTGCTACTGTGGGTTCAAGTTATGAGTGGCAGGTTGTTGATCGGTCAAGAAGATCTATTGAACGTAAAACTTCTGGTGGCTTGGTGAGTAACCGGGTGGTTACTCATCCTCCAGTTCGTCGGATCTTTGATTCCAAACCTGTTGGTCGTAGTTCTCAAATGCTTCATGGTGCAAGTCAAAGCTCTTTGGTTAGTAAAGAGGGGTCTGGGAAGCAAGGTGTTGTTCCGAAGTTGACTAGTTTGCAGGTTGCTCCTGTGATTAATCAGGTTCATTCTACACCTTTGGTTCCTTCTTCAGGTCAGGATCAAGTTTCTATGGATTTTGTTCAATTTGGATCTAAGTCTCGTCAGAAACTATTTGGGGAAGAGAAAGTTGCAAGTACCAACCTTCATGTTTTGACTGTTATGGACTGTGATCAATTGCATATGGTGGAGTTGAACAAGGGTTATGTTAATGATTTGGAGGATGATGACTCTCTTGGGTCGGATTGGAAGTCAGGGTTTGATGTTGATTTTGGGATAGAGGATGGTGCGGTAGCAGCTGAATCAAAGGATGCAGTTATGTCTTCAACATCTAAGAGCTATAAGGCTAACCTTAAGGTCTCTCGTGGATCAAGGAAGAATATCATCAAAGGGTCTGTGACGATGTGTAGTACGAGTTATAAGAAGAAAGTTGTAGAAGGTTTTATTTCTCCCAAGAGAAAGGGTGGCCGTGGAAAGCCTAAGGCTGCGACCAGATCTAGTGGTGGGACGGGTGTTTCACCATCTGTTTGATTTTATTTTGTTTGTTTTTATGAATAAGTTGTTGGTTTTGGCATCAAAATAAGAGCATGGAGGGGGAAGAAGTTTAAAGAGAATTAAAGAGAAACCATGGATGAGAATAAAGAAGAAACATTGCTTTCTTATTAACCAAACAATGCTAGGGTTTCCCCTTAGTTATATACAAAGAGGGATCAGAATGAATGAAGCCTAACAAATGGCCAAATACACAAAAGCATAAAGCTCCATAAAGCATAAAACAAAAAGTATGTGGTCCAACAAATTCAAACTTTGAATTTTGTTGACCAAATGGATAAGCTTGGACTCTACATAAACCAGCAACGGCTATAATCAAGGCTTCATCTCCCTGCTTGTTGAACCTAACGCTCGCGGCCTCATAGTGGACTGTACGGCCAAGTGCCTTAGGGTCGGATAAGATTGTCACTCGGTCTCTTGGATATGGGAACATATGACCGAGTGAGGATACATGACTAATACTCTCCCTCAAGCTAAGGTGCAAGGAACAAATACTTAGCTTGGAAAACCCGATAAGGAAAATCCAGTGGGACAAAACCTTATCAAGGGAAAAAAAACATGTAGAACGTGGGTCTAGAGGACCTAATATCAAGGGCAGTCAAGGCTAACAAGTCCAAGTTCAGCATAAATATGATTACAAACCTTGGTACCCGCAGCCTTGGGGAAGATGTCTGCTAGATGATCTTCACTTGGTGTGTAACATAGGAGGATCACTGATGCAAAGATTTATCTATCTCAAATATCCTACTGTATTATCATCATTGTAATACAGAAAGAATCAATCCAATGGGAGAACAATTAACAATTAGGATGTGATTCAACTTATCTAATTCAAGCCAATTCAGATATTGCTTTTACTACCAACCTATTGAGCAAATAAACTAACAAACAACCAAAGCAAATATGATTAAGAAATACAGAACTAGAATTAGATAACAATAAGGAGAACATAAACAAAATAATACAAAGCACTAAAGAGCAAGGGTCAATCAGCAGGATAAGCATGTCTCAAAGATGGGAATCATGGATCAGTGAAGCTCCTTAATCTACCAAAGATGCTCAACAAAACTCTAACAGAGGTGATATCTAGACAGCAAGTTCACAAATAAATGAATTCATTCTCATGGCAAACAATCTCAACCAGACTACAATTAGACCTAATTCTCATTAGCGAATTATAATTAAGAAGGCATGAAGAAACAACTTTCTAAAGCCAATAAACANTAAGAAGGCATGAAGAAACAACTTTCTAAAGCCAATAAACACTCTAGACAACTAATCTCTTAGGCTAGATATACAAATCTTTGAAATTAGTTGGTTCAGGAATTTCATCAAACACCTTCTGGGTGTGGAAATTCCAAGAATCTAATCTCAATTGATCAAAGAGAAAT